>JABCKH010000564.1:0-12099 GCA_018851285.1 Lyophyllum semitale | reverse complement strand
ATGTTCGTGCGATGATCGTCGACGATCAATCGCTAGCGTTGATGCTCGCAGGGCGAGCATCAGCTCGATCCCTTACACGCGTCGACCTTCCTCCATCACCTTCTGGTGATTGATATTTTGCATCACAGTGGCTGATAGGTTGCGTTCCGAACGATGTACTCGAGAAATAACACTACATACATTTTTTGACCTGCCAGTGCTCCCGACATATATCTTGCCCCACTGCCACCCTACACCGCAGGCGCTCAATGCCCAACACCGCGGGTGGACAAGAGAGACGGAGGGGACCTCACCTCGAGAGCTTGTGAAGGCCTCAGGTTATTGCTAGTAGCACTGTCTAGATAATATATTACGGCAAATTGTGATGACTACTGAGAGTTGATGATACAAAGAATTCGTGGAAGGTCAAGAAAATATTCACTCGCCGAGTCGTACAAATAGAAAGAATACACATAGCATCGGGTCAGTCTTCGCTCCCAGCAGCAGCAGCTGCTGCTTCCTTGGCTTTGCGTTTCAATGCGGCGGCTGTGCGCTTCGCTTGACGCTCACGCCCTCCGCGGTGCTTCTTTTTCCCGGGCTGTCCAATTGTCAAAGCGGTGAGTGACTGAGGTGCTGACCCGGTGCTGGTGTTGGGTGGGGGGGCAGGGAGGCTGGAGGAGGATGCTATCGGCTCCGAGGACGAGGGCTCCGGTTCTGCAGGTCCGATACGCTCCTGTAAGCTGAGGCCGACCCTGCTGAGCAACGACGGAGGTGATGGAGGAGTTGGCCAACTTTTCAAAGGTGAGGATCGCAACGGTGATACCACTGCATCGACAAGCGACGCCATTTCGGGGATGCCCATGGCAGGTACCGGCGAAGCTGAAGGCGTAACACCGATGGTGGATGGAGGGAAAACGATTGCGGGCGCGGGAGTAGGTGACGAAGGTGGGCGAGGAGACAAGCGAGAGTGAGGTGATTGCGACCGATGGCTTGCAGAGCCACGCAGGGACACCATACGGAGCGTTGTTCGTTGCTCCATCCTCACCGTTTGCCTCGGGCCAGCTCCGTATGCCCGAGCATTCCCTGCTGCGTGGGGATATGTCGAGGTGGCGCGTGCAGGGGATCGCGAGCGCGAGCGCCGAGACATCCGGGTCGAGTCGCCATACACACTGTGAGGAGTAGGTGACGGACGTCGCGGTCCGAGCGGCCGACCAAGCTGGGGTGATTCGCTCAAGATCAGGCATTCATTCGAGTTTAGGGGGTGACTCACTGGGACCCGGGAATGGGGGGGCGCGTCGGGAACGGGCAACACCAGGGATTCGGAGGACCACGAGGCTGCAGCCATGGAGGAGGCTTGCCTGAATGCCTCTGCAGTGGTCCACACGAGCGGCTCCCGTTGACCAGACGATGACGAAGGCGGGCTTAAACACGACTGGCGTAGGGCCCGTGCACCTTCCACCGACGACAATGAGATCCACAAAGTTTGTGTGTGCTCCATGCCAATGGCCGCTGGGGTCACCACAACAAACATCGACAGTATATGGATCGTCGGTCGAGTCTCGGATACAGTAACAAAGGGTCGCCAGATGTCATTCCGGGGGATTGTCAGAGAGAAGGGGGTGGTACATAGGAAGGAAGATTCAGGCGGCGGCAACAAGGGAACCGTATCCTGCACCATATACGAGAGGTCAGAGCCAAGCGAAATGGACCGCTCCTCAGATGGAGCCCGAAACGTAGCGGCGGGCCGGCGGCTGGCATCGCCATCCTTCTGTCAGACGTGTCGATTTCCATGTCGATCGGGCCCTCATCAACCCGGCCCGCAGCCCCAGCATCCATCGGACACCTAGCCCCTGCCCCCACCTCACCACGGACCCCAACCTCCATTCCTTGATCATTCGATGATTCGGCAACGTGGGAGTGGCCAGAGTCAGGCGACACAGGTTGCACCTCGGGTGGAGCTGGCGGCGCAGGCGCAGCTGCAGCTGGCGTCGTCAACCTTCTGTCGTCCACGTCGACTTCCATATTGGTCAGGCCCTCAGCCCCAGCCTCCATCGCACCGACAACCCCAGCTTCCATTGGTCCCACAACACCAGCCTCCATCGCGCCTCCCCCCTCAGCCTCCATCATGCCCCCAACCCCGATATCCAATCCCCATGCCCCAGCCTCCTTCGTGTCCTCCACCCTATCTTCAACCCGAGCTTCCGCCCCTTGACTTTTCACCAGTTCATCTATGGATCTAAGTATTTGAGGTTTCAGCGGAAGGGTGCAACGATCAGGAATCGGAGGCTCCAAGTCGACTTCGCCCTTCTCAGGGTAACGAGTCTTGTACAGCCATCGTGAGATACGCTTCTGGCGCTTGTTCAAACCCCAGAAGACGGCGCGAGGCGCAGGTCTCCCAAAGATGTTGGTATCAGAGACGACGCCAGCAGAGACGGGTGGGTCGGAGGTGGAGAGCAGCTCTCTCTGGTGGTCACGGTCGTAGAGAGCACCGTCATGCGCTGGTCGGCGCTTCTTGCCGACTTCTGTGAACTCCTTCCAGTCATCTGTGATCCACTTCGACCAATTCCCACCATTACAATTATTGAATATCTTCGGCGGTTTGATCCACGGCACCCTATCCGGGTCCAATTCCACGTACTCGAGGGGGAGAGCCTCGCAACGCGGATCAATCTGTGGGTCGGCGTCCTCTTTGATAGGTTCCGCGGGCACCGTGTCGTCGCGAGGGGGAGATGGGGGCGATGGGGGCGGTGCTGTGGGCGAGTACCCAATCCAGGATCCCCTCCAGCCCTGCTTGTCTGGAGCGGAGGCCCCGTCGGCATTAGGCGGTGTTGGCATGTAGAGGGGAGGGTTTGAGGAACCCGAGGAACCCGAGATGCTCTTGTTGCGTATCGCAACGGCATCATAAGGGTATTTTTCAACCTCCAGGTACGTGGCGTCCGTATGCTGCACCCAATCCGTATGACAGGTCTCAAATCTGATCGTGAACTTCTCGTCGAAGGTCAGGAAATGAGCGATGAAGCAGGGGATACCCTGGCTAAGCAGCCATAACGATTCACATTTCCGTCCGCCATTGATCCAGGCGCCAAGATAAGCTTCGCACGCCGGAGGGATCGACGAGCCCCGGACTTTGTCAATCGCTTCGTTGTAGCCGTCTCGCTCCAATCGCTTGCCGAACTCGAGCCAGGCGGCCTTCTCTTTCAGTCCTCTTTGAATCTCAGCATACAAATCGACTGCTTGCTCCCAAGTCATCTCCTTTCCCAAAGACTCGAGGACGAATCTGGTTGGGGCGTATGGCCGATCCCTCCAAAACATAGGATACAGGTGCTCGAGGCGTGATAGAGCGGCGATATCGGCGTCGACACGGATTAGACGCTGCTGGAGCCGTTGGATGAGCATGGGGTTTACGTACCCGCGAACGGGAGGCACCGAAGGCTTGGAAGTCCAGTGTTGGGTCAGGAACTCGTATTCCGGGAACTCTTCGCGATGCTTGTAGCCTATATTCGGTCGAAGAATAAACGGGTGCCAGAGTTTCATCCCGACCATTTGAGGGGAAAAGGTGAAGTCAAATCGCCCTAAGGAGCCGTCGAAACGACGTTGTATTGGCATCATGTGGGGTTGAGAATGGAACTTCAAAGGCATCAGGCCAGGCAAAAACGCAGTCCGGGTCGAATTTGGAGACCAGGCGAGGTGGTCATTTACCCTCCAGCCGTTATATTGGGTGAAGTGAGGTATTTTGTATTGCAACGAAACATCGATGCAGGGATCTAGATGATAGCCTGCGAGGGTCTGCAGACGGGGCGTCACGAATCTGCGAGAATCATCCGTTTTTACAGCTGCTGGTGCAGCGTCAGATTTTCAAGTTTGCGGTGAAACGAATGGATTACTGACCCTGACTCGGTAATGCCTCGACGCGGAGTGAGGTAGGAGTTCGTGAGTTGGAGGGATTAGGCTTTGGCATGTTACAGGATAAAAGTGGAAAATCCGGCCCAACCTATTGCAGCCTGGAGCAACGAGGGTAAGATGGAATGTCGAAGAATGAGCCTTGGGTAGTACGCAAGCAAAATGTAGAGGAATCGGCCCTGGCCTGTTACAGTCTCGGTTAGTTCGCAGCAAGTAAAATGGCTGGCGAAAATTCATTTGACGCCGATCACGCACCAAATTCCCATCACGTGATCCAAATTCCAAACATGTAACATGCGAGAATAATTAGGCCTTACCAACGGATATGCAGGGAGTGGAGGGGACAAAAATGGGAACTAAAAGGAAGCACAAAGAAAAGAAAACAGACAGCAGGAAGCGCTACACGTTACTCCAGCTGGGGTGAAAGGCGAAAAGATATGATGATAGTCACGAAAGCGTAGGTAGCAATAGCGTTGGGGATAAAATATACTAGAAGTGAGACCATGACGGACGAGATGGCAATCGAAGTCAAATTGAAGCAGAAAAACGCGCCTAGGAGAGCCGCAATCATCGAATAACAACACTATGCGAAGACGACTCGTCGCGCAATCGGTCCAGCAGCGAAAAGACTATCGGGTGATTGTTGCCCAGTTAGCCATCTCAGGGAAGGAGCAAAAAATTGTCAGTCTTAAGATGAGTGCTTGACAAATAACTGGTGCGAACTACGCAACAGGCGAAAGACAGAACAAGGCAACGGAAAGAACTCATGCCTGGGCCGGAGTTTCGCTCAGATGAGATCTCAACGTCGTTGCAGTTCTACATCCGTTGCCGCCGCGCTGAGACTACCAAACCAGGTTGCGGCAGGGAGGATGCATAGGGTCTAGAATGATTCAGCGAAGCATTGTCGTAGCAGCCAATGCCATAAAGATGGGGACGGGATGGTGAATTGGAGGAGAATAGTGCCCGATCTGAATGACCGTCAGCACCATCACGCAGTTCCACTAAAACAAAACTCACATTAACACTTTCCATCTTCTGTACGTTCTGCGACCACCGGAACACCTGCGCCTCTTCGCCCGCCCTACTACACTTCGACCCGCGCAGCGACACCTGCTCTCGTGCAGCACGCACCTCGCCGGTTCAGAGTGTCCTCCTCCCAGCTACCATCCAGTGTTTGTTCGCTCGCTAAGCTTCAATATGCTGCCATCGCTCAACGACCTGGTATGCATGCGACACCATCGTTGATCGTTTGAGTGTGGGGTACATCTGGTTGAAGCAGGCTGGAAATGCAGTGCTGCAACGACCGGTTTGGGATCAATTGCCTCACCGAATTATGGACATTCTCGGGTCCCGCCTCAGACGCATGTCCTGGGCAGTGAGCACAAAGTAGGTTACGTCGAATTATCCGCGAGCGACACGGGGTAGGATCGGTTCTCTTGCGCTCAGTAGCAGCATTCTGCCCGCCGTCATCATGCATGAGCGCTGGCTCCACCTCCAATCTGCCCATCTCTCTCAGTTTCCGCCATCCAACCCGGCCCAGGCATTGATCGCCTCTTGAGACGCCGCCTGACTAGGGTTATCTCCTCAAGCGCCGTGACTAAAACATGTCAGATAGGCTATGACTGGCAGGAGTGGACTTGCTGGATGCAGATGGGGTCGCGTGTGAATTGGCAGGGTCATCCCAACCACACATGGTAGCCATTTCCTATGACGAGCGCAAGCTGGACAAGTGAAATGAGGGCGTTAGAGCCGTGAAAGGTACACCCGGCGATATGGACGAAAGCTTGTACAATCCGTCTGGAGATGTGTAGTAAAGCCTCTTGATATCGGCACTGTGGATCCGACCTCGCGAGAGCAGAGAGGACGGCACCTCAAGGAAGCTAGTGCCTCAAGAGTAGGTACAGAGAAGACGAAGGAGATAAGACACAGGCAGGGGTTCCTGCGGTCGAAAGCAATTGGTTGAGGATTTCGAATCCAAGGGCAATTGCGAGGTCAACAGAGGGCGTAAGGCATCACATGCATGCTATACTCATGCCAGCTACAGAGCTTCTTGTGCGAGCGGATAAGGTCGGCACCAAGAGTAAGGCCTGCGGAGATTGGAGAGGACGGCACTTCAAGAGAGCCAGCACCTCAGGAGAAGGAGTAGATAAGACACAGGCAGGGGTCCCCGCGGTCGAAAGCATTTGGTTGAGGATTTCGAATCAAAGGGCAACTGCGAGGTCGAAAAGGGCATTGTGACTTCTACTCCTCTTACTAGCTACAGTGCCTTACATGAGGGGATAAGATAGAGATTGTGAAGGGGTCGTACAACACCGAATTTCCCTCAGATATGTGAACCGTTTCATCAATCAAGGACAGTCGGAGGAAGTACGAGGGCGTGTAGAACAATCTCTTATCATTTTGCGCGCCACTATTGTTGATACCATATAAAGGGGCTTCTCGCACGAGCGAGGTCTCGGGAAGAAGTGAGGCGAGAGTCGGGCTCAGCGCAAGAGGACGGCACCTCGAGGGAGCCAGTGCCTCATACGAAGAGCCTCACAAAATGAACAATAGCTGTGATACCAGTGCGTTCATAAAGCTTCCGGTATTCTATAAGCGCTAGGAGGCACGCTGGTGTTATCGAAATGGAGTTTTGGAATCGCGAAGCATGTTGAATCATAACCTGTGGATAAACCCGGTGATATATATGTACGAAAGCTTATAAGAATTCGTCGTAGAGAGCTGGAGATGTGTAGTAAAGTCTCTTGAGATCGGCACTATGGATCCAACCTCGTGAGAGCAGAACGGACGGCACCTCAAGGGAGCCAGTGCCTCAAGAATAGGTACAGAGAAGACGAAGACGGCGCCCAGTCCGGAAGAATCACAAGTATGGCAGCCATCATACACAAAGCATGGCAACTTGACTTCAACCTGTCGCTAGCTTCGTTCAAGCGGAAAGCATGCTCGTCGACCTTGCGCGGGCCCCGGCGGACCGCACCCCGCACCCGCAGGCAAACAGTTCCTTCTCAGGTACTCAGTGGCATCTGCACAGGCATGGTAGCAGGCACAGAGATCGCTGCCCGAGGAGGTCCTGGAAGATGCAGTGGGGAATGGGTCGGAACGGGTGTGGTCTCCTTGGTGATGATGACTTGGTCATTGAAGCCTTTGGTTCCGTTGATCCTTGCGAACAGCGGGCTGTACGTGACGTCGTTCAGGATTGGGCAGACCAGCGGGGAGCGGAGAATGGGGCGTGGGTAATGAGTGATTGGTCGTCCATCCTGATCATTTGAGTGTTGTGCTGGGGATACTGCTGAGCGTGACTGGTAACCCCCTTCCCTTTCTCATCGTTGCCCATTGGGTTTGGTAAGGTGGTGTCTTGATTTGCGGTGGCCAAGGCGATCCTCCATGTTGTGTATGGCGCTTAAGTGGGGCACCCATGCCTAGCCTTGGAGGAAGGCGGCGGCTTATTCTTAGTATGGTACCATTGCAGGAATGGTTTGGGCTGCTTGAAAAGGCCAAGAACGCAAGCAATGCTGGTATCAAAGCTATCTTGAGTATTCGTTTATTTGCCAGCGAACACCGGTTGGCTCACTTTTCTTTTGTTGCTAGGAAGCTGCTCTAATTCTTCCTTGCGACAGCACCTGCGGATGAGGCAAATACACAGGCCGAACACGAGGATGTGGAATGTGGTGGCCAACAAAGGTTGCTACAGCAAAGGTGCAAATATTTAGTATGACCGCCATTGGTGCGCAAGATGCAAGGGGTACCTTCTTGGGGTTGAGCTTCTTGACTAAGGCCTGTCGTTGTCGTTGGGCGTTTCTTCTTCGTTACTGGTTAAGTGAGAATTGGAAGGACACCGGTCTTGGATCGCAGTGATCAGAGACCTGGAAAGTCTAGAGAATCGTCTGGCTTACCATCTTCGTCCAGGTATATGGGCTCGCTTCTCCCTTGCAACTACTTTGATAGTGACAGGGTCTTCTCCGCTAACTTTCTGCGGCTCTCGTTTGCTTTTGCCCGGCCCTCCTTCTCTATTGGCTCCATCATTGACGCACTCTGGCTCTTCTCCCACCTCTCACGCTTCCTCAATTGCTTCTTATCTTTCAAACAGGGCTTGCCCCACCTCACACGGCTCCCACTCGATGCCCACGCCCGCTCTGGCTGGAGGTTGTCAATAGATTGAGAACAGTCACTTTGACGTGTGGCGTCAGGTGATGAGCACTGCGGGAGAGCATGCACATACTGCGAGACCTGTCGAATGCACTATTTTGAGTGAATTCAATCTGAAATGAAAACAAGGTCAGAGTAAGCAAATACTAGTATCCGTCAGACGTACCCAAGGTTCACATAATAATGTTCGTCTCATGCGCCCACCGCCACCAAGTAATGAAGGATGGCAGATCAAGGGCGGTCAGGAGGTCGAGGAAGTAAGAGGGCTTGTAAAACAATCTGTTGTCATTTTGACCAGCACGCCGCTGAGAGTGTATCATCTAAGGGGCTTCTCGCACGAGCAAGGTCTCTGTAGGAAGTGAGGTGGGAGTCGGGCTCAGCGCAAGAGGACGGCACCTCAAGGGAGCCAGTGCCTCATACAAAGGAGATGCAGATGGCAGCCGGCCATGGGCCAATGGTTTAACTAAAAAAGTTTGTACATTTGAGTGCTAAAGCAGTAGAGCGGTCGGAAAGCCAGGAGAGTGTGGTAGATCGTGCTTGGCTGACGGGTGCCTGATCTGGGATACCACTCAAATTGTAGGACTTCTCAGCCTCTGTAGTTAGCACCACAGCGAGCTAGAGGACGGCACCTCGAGGGAGCCAGTGCCTCAAGAGTATATACCGCCCGCTGAGGTGCGAGCGTTCGGGAGAAAATCGTAAGTGTCGTGGGATCCTTGGCCATCTGACGCTGTGTGTAAGATGCGGACCACAGCAATACACTCTAGCATTGGCCTGGCGATTGTGGGTGCAATGTAGGTCCTCTTGATATGCCAGGGTAGGCTTTCCTAGGCAGCCCAGCCCCTGCGCTGCTTGAAGAACAAAGGCAAGAATTCGAGAACTGTGTAAGACAGTAGAAATAGTCTAAGTTCCAAACAAAAAAAAACAAATCTTGAGGGACTGAGGCTGAAAATTGCATGGCATTTTTGATGGAGGGCCTATTCGACTTCAAATTGCTTGCATGTGAGATCAAAACCCTGGGTCTACACATGTGGCTCAAGGTCCAGAGGTCGGCGCTACAAAAGAGCCAGACCTCAAAAGGGCGAAGATGATGGCACCTTGAAGGGACCAGTGCCTCAGAAGGAGTCGGGAAGATGCAGACGGCGCATCCTGGTATCCCGTTCATGACGCATAGTGAAGTGGCTGAGGTCCAAACCCGGAGAAGTTGAAGGGGACGGCACCTCGGGGGAGCCAGTGCCTGGAGTACTGTGCCTCATGATAAGGCGCGGAGAAGATAAGTGTTCGTCATGTTGCGTTTCGTGAAGAATTTCGAAACAAAGAGTAATTGAAAGGTCGAAAAAAAAGAGGAACGGCGTACTCATGCTTTGCATAGGACACAGGCAGGGTCGGTCGAAAGCATTCGGTTGAAGATTTCGAATCGAAGGGCGATTGCAAGGTCAGAAAAGGGCGTAAAGCATCTCACAAGACTGCTATACTCATACCAGCTACATAGCATCTCGTGTGAGCGCATGAGGTCGGCACTACAGAGCTAGACATCCAGGGATCGAAGGAGACAACACCTGGAGGGCACCGGTGGCTCAGAACGGAGGAAATGCGGGAAAAGACAGTGATTTTGGAGGGCTCATACAACAATGGTCTCTGTACATGGGAACCATTTCGCCAACTACGGCGGATTGAGGGTGGTCGGAAGGCCGAGGAAGGAAGATCGTCACTTTGACCAGTGCTTCACATGTGAATGAGGTCTCTGGAGGAATTGATCCTACTTTCCCAAGGAGGGTGCACTCGTTGCAAGAGAACGGCACCTCAGGGGAGCCAGTACCTCATACGAAGGAGTGGAGGATATGCGGACGGCGACCGGCGTTGGGCCAACGGCTACACTAAGACAGTTTGTACATTTCAGAAGCATTTTAATGGTAAAGGAGTAGAGCAGTCGGAGAGCCAGGAGAGTGTGTGGTAGATCGTGCTTGTATGAAAGGTGCCCGATGATTGGATGCAACGGCTCGAATTATAGGATTTCTACGGTCACGGCACCGTAAAAACTCACGTTCTTCCCATCTTATCCATGGCCTCTAGAGACGTGATGATAGCCACGAGCCAAGTCAGGAGCAATCTCTCGCGCTCAGCTCGCCGTTTAGAACGCTGGGCGTTCACATCACTCGCACCCGCCGCTTCTCCGGTGTGGTTGAAATCTTTCTTCTCAGTCTCTGTAGTTGATACTGCAGAGCCAGAGGACGGCACCTCGAGGGAGCCAGTGCCTCAAGAGCATGAGCATGTACCAGCGGACGTGCGAGCATTCGAGAGAAATCGTAAGTGCTGTGCGTGACATGTGGACCACAGCGATGCGAGAACAAGTCAACACCAAGAGCAGACCACTCGTAAAGAATGATGCAGAGCACGTATGAGCCAACCAACGGAGCTGGTGATGACGAAATGCGTGGTCAAGATGCAGACGATCCAGAAGCGTGTGTTCGCCAGCGGGATGATTAACTGCAGCAAAGGATGAATTTTTACAACACAGCTAACAGACGTGACGTACCTTGAGGTTCGCAACCTTTGTTGCACGAATAGACAAAAGAAGGACTACGCTCCAGCCTTGACCTGGCAATTATGGGTGCAATGTAGATCATCTTGACGTGCCAGGGTAGGCTTTCCTAGACAGCCCAGCCCCTGCACTAGTAGCAACCCATATCACGACTGTTTAAAACAGTAGAAATAGACGAAGTTCCAAACAAAAAAACTAATCTTCACTTCTGCTTTGACAGACGAGGGCCCGCTCGACTTTAAATTGCTTGAGCAGGTGAGAGGTCAAAAATCTGGGTCTACGCATGTGGCTCAAGTCCTGGAGATCGGCACCACAAAAGAGCCAGATTCAAAAGAGTGAAGAAGACGGCACCTCGAGGGAGTCGGTGCTTCAGAAGATATCAAGAAGACAAAAACGGTGGGCACTAGAACGGCAGCCCTTGAACGGTGGGACGACAATGAATTTTCAGATTGTTGAAGACATTTAGTGAAGGATTTCAACTCAAGAACAGTTGAGGGCGAAAGCATAGGTGAGACCACATTACTCCGCCATTGACCATCTGAGAAGCGGGGATCCTCACAGAAGTGAAGGAGGTCCACATCTGGAGGAGAAATGGATGAGGACAGCACCTCGAGGGAGCTGTGCCTCAGGAGGAGTCGAAAAGACAAAAGTGGTTAGGA
This sequence comes from Lyophyllum semitale, assembly GCA_018851285.1. Lineage (NCBI taxonomy): Eukaryota > Fungi > Basidiomycota > Agaricomycetes > Agaricales > Lyophyllaceae > Lyophyllum > Lyophyllum semitale. Next base: position 876 of record JABCKH010000564.1, on the reverse strand, counting down.
TGGTACTCCATGAGGGTGTCGGAAGGCAATGAATTTTCCGATACGTTGAAACCATCCGTATGAGGATTTTGAATCGAGTGGTCGAACGAATGGGTGAGACCGCGTTACTCTGTCAGGCTCGTCTAGCGCTCCGCTATTGACGATCTGAGAAGCCAGGCTTCTAACAGGAGTGGAGGTCCACACCTGAAGAATAAACGGAAGAGGACAATACCTCAAAGGAGCCTCACGTGAAGGAGTCGAAAAGGCGAAGACGGTTAAGACGATGAAGGACTCCTACGGCAAAGAATTTTCCGATACAGTGAAGTGTCTGAGGTCCACACCTGAGGAGATTGAAGAGGACGGCACCTCAAGGGAGCCAGTGCCTCGATAGTGGTGGAGACGCAGGCCGAATTGGTGGGGTAACGATAGGCTTTCGTTGCGTTGCTTTTTAGCGATGGATTTCAAATCAGAGGTTGAAAGAATGGGGCATGGTGCCGCCTGAGCTCGACTGGCGCTCGCTGCAAACGACTAGAGTCTCTGAGGATGGCACTACAGAGAGCTAGACCTCCGCGGATTGAAGTGGACGGCACCTCAAGGGAGCCAGTGCCTCACGGGGGAGACGGAGGACAGCAGTCACTGGGGAAAGAAGGCATGGTATGACAACTTGAACGACTGCCCCGTTACAACGAACCCAATCAAAGAGCAGACGGCACCTCTGCCTTACCACAACATGGCGACGTTGAGTTGAGAACAAGACGGCCATGGCTGTTCGCCAGCCTCGGGGAAGACCGGGAGAAGTGAGTCACACGTCACAATCATCAGAGGACGGCACCTCAAGGGAGCCAGTGCCTCGAGGAATAGGTGAAACGGAAAACAGCGGTCACTGGGGCGTGGAGG
>JABCKH010000563.1:0-12112 GCA_018851285.1 Lyophyllum semitale | reverse complement strand
AGGTGAGTCGATCGAGTCTTTCGACATTATTTTGTTCCGACTTCGCGTTTTCGGTTCCATCAGCCGATGAATACGCAGACACGCTTCCTCCATTCCCTAGCTTCATAATCTACACTATCTGATCAACCTGACAAATATCATCAGTAATCGAGCATTTCAGTTTCCGCAGGTTTCTCAACCTCAGCAACCAATGAAAACCAGCCAAAACCGGGAAAGTCCGCGACTTGGAAACTTATGTCCCCTTTGCCGGAAACCTGCCGCTCGGCTTATCAATTTAGTGACTATTTATTAGTAATTTTTCCTTTTCAAGTTTCCGGAAACCCTGGAACCAATGAAAACTCGTGAAAACCCGGAATATAATTTATCATTTTGCTGATGATGCACATCAGAAGATTACCAAATAGCTTTACGTGCTGTGTTGGAAATATTATACAAATTTTGAGACCCGCAAAATTCCTTTCAACGCCAGCTTCGGCATTCGTCTCTCGAGGGTTACTATAAGACCCTGCCAGACATCGTCTTGTACCAGTACAGGGAAGCTCCCGAAGTCAACACGGAGAAGAACACTCCTCAAGCTTGTCGCATGGTGCTCGCGACTCAATAACTCGTCCAACTCATCCCACTCCTTTGTAGACTGACTCTCCCCCACAGATCTCCACACAAGCTCGACCTCTCTCAGGTCGTTCTGCTGCGGGATAGATTCCAAAACACGGCGCGTCCATGGGATGTAGTGTTCCAAGTTCCCAGGCATGTCGTGTATGCTGAGCCGGCGCAAGCGTTCCAAATTATGAAGCTCAAGATGTTGATCATCTGGTGAATCTAAGGAGGAATATGTAGCGTGGATTAGACGGAGGTGATGAAGCCTCAGTAGGAAGATTCACCGATACAGATGGTGACTTGCAGGTGTTGCAAATATGATGCGGAGAGATCGATTAGCCGCTGTAGGAATATGATCTTTTCGTATGCGAAGGTTGCTGTGCATGAGCGGAGACATGCTAACGACAACGGTGATGGATATTCCGGGTTACTCAGAGCGTGAACGGCCTGGCGAACATCTTCTGTGTTATTGAGGACCAGAGCGTCCAAGTAGCCGCGATTCTCTGGAAGTATCGGCAGTATGTGAGCGTCCAAGTCTAGCCGCGCCCTGTCGAGTTCCAACCGTTTTATGTTTGAAAAGGTTCGGAGAAGGCCCGCAGGAAGTCGCATGTTCCCAAGGTAAAGAGTCTGACATGAGGGCAATCGTATGATGCGGAGAAGATTGGCCTCCAAAATCTTGTTGAGACTATCTGTCCAACAACCCAGCTGGAAAAGTGGTACGCCCGATTGCAACGGGTTCCACAGCTCGATCAGCTGCACGCGGTGTAACCGACGCAGAACAGCGTAAACCACAGTGTATGGGTTGATCATAGATGTAGATATAGGAATATGGAAAGCAAAACTTCGCACAAATGATGCGAGGTGAGGGCTTGTTGAGAATGCGGTATCGATAAGCTCGATCGTGTGATAATTCTCTATGTCGAGGCGGAGATGTCGAAAAAGCTGTCTTTGAGCTGGTTGGCGGAAGGATGAGGAAACGGTGCTGCACGATATCAAACTCTGCCTGTCTTCTCCAACTTCGCCTAGAATAATTTGCAGGATGTCTTGCGGGACGACGGGGATGCCAGGCATCGTCGTATCTGTGAGAGTTGAGATAATCGGATTTGATATCGATCCGATAATCATTGCGAATGATCCAACACTGATCTATGGATATCATCCTGATGAACATCCCATCCTAACTCGCCGCATTCCAGTGCATCATATCTAGCTCGAAATAATTCAGGTAACACCCATGATTTCGATACTTACCAGAGAGAGTTATCGGACCAGCAACGGCGAAATATCTATCGATTGGTTAGATATAACTGTCAACGCAGATGGCATACGGGAAGTCCATATTGAGCACAGGTGAATTCGTTGTACTGCTACAGTCTACTTCAGTTTTCGCAACCATTGCAAACTACCGACAAACCCTTCGCGAGCTTGTTCGTCCTGCCGCATAAAGCAAAATGGCACTCCAGGTTGCCGTGAGAGGCCCCCGAGAATTGTCCGATAAGCCAACGGGGCACAAGCCTAAGCCCACGAGCAATAATCCACGGTACCGTCCACCTCCGACAGGAATGACTAGTATAAACTGTACATCCTCGGGAAAGAAAGATCGTCCCAGGTCAGTCCTAGGCGACAAACACACACGCCCACAGCCTCATCCTCAGCCTTCCTCATCCTCATCGCTATCCCAACTACTAAACCCCAAGTCCTTCACACTCGACACCACCACAATCAGCGGATGGTTCGCATCCAGCGCCCCCAACATCTTCCCCATATCCTCCAACGCAAAGTCCTCAATCTCCTCCAACAGCGCCATATCCTCCCTCTCGCCAATCATCCCCGCCGCACGATTCGCCCGCCCCTTGCGCCGGTCCGCAAGCGCCTGCAGCTGGTGCTTCGTCGCCTCCACGATCCCCTCGCTGAACTCCCGCGGGAGCGCGCCGGCGCCGCCGATAACGTGGATGGCGTCGTTGAGGCATTTGTAGAGCGACGCGAGGAAGGAGGCGTCGTGCTCGGTGCTGATGCAGTTGATGACCTGGGTGAACGTCGCTGCGACCATTTCGTTCGTCAGGATGTTGCTCGCCTTGCCCGCCGCGAGGAGCATGGGTATGAGCCTACAGGCAAAAAAAAACGCTCTGCGTCAGCTGTCTCTCGTGGCAGTGCAGGGAAGGCAACGTACACTGCACATGCCTCCCGGACGCCATCGTGGAAGTAGAACCGCAACGCCGGGAGCGTCACTTCAAGGCTCTGTGCTACATACGGCGCAAACCGCGCCCCAAGCGTCGAGCAATAGATAACGAGCGTCTCGAACGCCTGACACTTCTCCTCAATCGCCGACGTGCGGATCCCGAGCGTCTGGCCATCCATCATGACCATCTCCCACCCTTCACGCTCCTCCATCTTCTCCTCTTCCTCGTCTACGAGATGCATCGTGAGTCGTACATTGAAACAACGAATGAACGGGAACACGGACCATAGACCGAAACATCTGCCTTGGCACTGGCTGTTTGCAGGAGCGCGGGCATGACGACGGGGAGGTACGGCTCGAACTCGGGACCCATGGCCTGGCAGACCTTGGCCCACGTCGCAATGAGGTAGTGTCCCAGCTGGGTATCCGACGGGTCGGCAGGGCTCTCTACACGGCGAAAAACACATTAGCATGCATCGGAGGGGGGGGGGCGTGGTAAATGCACGCACTTTGTATTCGGATGAGCAGCTCGACGAGCGTGCTCGAGTCGGGCCTGAACACATCACGGCCCACGGCGATAGCTGAACGTTAATAACCATCAGTACGTGGGGGTTTAAGTATACAGTTATGGGACGCCCTCACCAATCAGCCCCGCGCATTCCATCGCCTTCACTCTCAACTTCTTATAATCCGGGCCGTCCGCGTTCCTCAGCACATTAAGCAGCAGCGGCATGATCGACGGGTAATGCTTGCAAAGCGTCAGCACCCAAAGCCACACATCGTCAGGTAACTAACCCGCAACGCACCTTGGCAAATGTAACCTCGCTCGCATCCGCAACCATCGCGAGCGTGGTGATCGCCTGCTCCTGGACATACCGCTTAACAAGCGCCGGATCCCCAGCCGGGTTCAGCAGCTTCAGGAGGCGCTCGACGATCGGGTCGAGGTACGGTAGGAGCGTGTCCCGCTCGACGCCCTCGCAGAAGTTGATTAGGGCGGCTGCGGCGTGGGAGTGGACACTGTTGATCGTTAGCTCAGTCAGAGACTATGACGGGAGAACGGAAGAGGGGACAGAGGAACTTACCGTGGTTCGGGGTCCTCCAGTGTCGGGATGAGCACCGCAAAAAGCTGCTGGTGGTACTTTTCTTGGATTATCTCCTGGTAGACGGGGGGTGGCGTCAGTATATGCCGAGAAAGAAGAACTAGTAATACTTCGAGGTCGGTGCATAGCTGGCCTCTGTCAATCAAACCCGTCAAGTCAAGCTCGAGGAAGGAAAAGCGTGGGGACTTACACGCATTGACAAGCCGCATACCGCACCCGTGGGTGCGAGTCGCTGAACATCGGGGTCACCATGCTGCGGCAGCCCTACATCAGTCATCGCCTAACAACCACGCAGAAGTCACTCACTCGACGATCTTCCCCAGCTCATTTTGCATAACCTGTGTAGTGCGTAAGCACCGGAAGGGTGGGGGGATAAAGAGAGAAATTTAGCACCAACTTTTCCTGTGCCTTCACCAATCGCAGCAATCGCCATCAGCCCCGCATGCCGCACTCGCCAGTCATAGCTCGCCAGCATCGAGGGGATATACTAGGTAACCCGCACCGGGCAAGCATCAGCATCATCCCAAGGCAACTAAAAACCACCAACCCAACGCAACGCACCTGGAACGCCGGAGGCAACACCGAGCGCCCGCCCATCGCACACGCCAGCCGATCCAACGACTGCTCATACAACGCCGGCGGCGAATCCGTCTCTGCCGAGCTCGAGCTATTCGATGGCTAAACAAAACCCCCGCATCAAATACGAACGAATACGAAACCACGGGGACTCACATCATCACTCAGCCACCCCTCCAACCCCCCCTCTGCCTCCTCATCGAACTCGCCCATCGCCTCCAAACACGCTCTAACCACAATATCCACCCACCCCGGCTGCTTCCTCACCATCCCCGGCTTCGCCTCGCTCAAACTGATCATGAACTCCAGCGCGCTCAGTCTCAGCGTCTGCCGAAGATCATCCTCCTCTTCCGCCGTAACACCCCCGGCACCACCACTCCGCAACGCCTCTCCCCGCGCCTTCTCTTCCGCCGGTGACGAGCCCGGGGGCGGGAACACAAACGCCCCTTGCCTCGAGCCTGAGCCAGAGCCAGAGCCGGAACTCGAGGTGCTGGCGGAGCGGTGTGGGAAGGGGCGGCCGACGGTCGGGGTAGGGCCACAATCGGCAGCGGGGAGTATAAGCGCCGGGAGGAAATGTAAGAGCGCTGGGAGGTGCGGGGAGAACAGCGTCGGGTGGGAGGAGCACAGCGGGGTGAGGACTGCGAGGAAGACGGAGAGGTGGTGGTAGTTGCTTGTGGTGCCGCTCGTCAGGGCGGGGGCGGGGGCGGAAGGCGTGGTAGGAGAGGAGGAGGAGGAGGAGGAGAGGGAGAAGGGCTGGGAGAGGGAGAGGGATTGGGCGAGCGCGGGGAGGGTCTCGAGCATTGGCTGCATGAGCGGGAGGGCCTGAGCCAGCTGTTGTGCGTCCGCGGCTTCTAGATATGCAACGGAGGCCCGAAGTGCCGCATGTCGGACCTAACACCGACCCCGCTTTTTTTAAGTCCATGAAAAAGAATGGAGGGAAGGGGGGAGAACGTACCTCGATGCTATCAGCATCCTGCAGCCCTTTCTGGAACACCCCCAGCACAGCCTCCGTCTGCAGATCCATAACCAAATTCGGCGCACTCGCAAACACCCCAAACGCGCTCGCCCTCCCCAAGACCTCACGCGGGCCCTGCGCCTGGCTCATCGCGAACGCCTGCGACTGCAGCGCATGCCACGGCCGGCCGCGCCCCATGCTCTGGTTCGCTATATCACACACTGTGTCGACGGTGTTGCGGCGGACCTTGGCGACGGGCTCGTGGGAGAGGGAGTGGAGCAGCAGCCGCTCGAGGGTGGTGAGTGTTTGGGAGGAGAGGTGGTCGTAGAGGGTGAGTCGGTGGGCTGGGTGGGGAGGTGGATGGGGGGCGGAGGTAGGCGCTGGGCGGAAGAGTAAGCGCCGGAGGAGGACGAGGGAGAAGGACCGCATCTACGTGGGCGCTGACGTTAGTATAGCATGGGAATGAGAATGGAGGAACAAGTGGAGGAGAAGTGGAGGGAAAATAGAGATAGCGCCCGTGAGAAGGGGTTTGTCGACACCGAAATGTACGACGACGCGGTGCACGGGTCTCAAACGCGAATAGGAGCACGTTAGGGAAACACGTATCCAGAATGAACGGGGTTCGAGGGCGCAAGAAGCATGCAAGCCCTTGAATTGTCCGCCGTTTCCTCCCCAACTGTCCACCCAGCGCCTATTCCTCGGCTGAAACTTCGCCATCTTAGCGCCTCGTACCCGCCCAACCTCCACCAAATAGGAACGAAGCAAATAAGACGAGGAAACTCACGACATCGGTATCTGCGGCGATGGCAAACTGGGTGAGGGCAAGCAGATACAGCTCTGGCGTTTGCGCAAGCCGATCATTCACTGCCTTTTCCGCACTAAATTCCCAACCAAATCGTCAGCAACTCTCGTACGGCAAATCCACGCCGCCTGATCGTGCAGACAACGCGAGAGGAAGAGAGAGGGAGGCGACTGACTTGGACCGGATTTCGTTATCGCCCAACACGAGATTGGACAGGATCTGAGTCAATTCTGCGGTGATTTCTGCAGGAACTACGGACTCCATTGGATGTGTCGGTGTCGAATAGGTAGTATGTGAGAGAAATCGCAAGGATCGACGGTGTTGTGAGGAGGTGGGGAAACGAAAAAAAATTCGCTCATCATGCCCGGCCCGTCGACAATTAAATCCGCGCCACGTGCTACTATCTCGGACATCCCCGAGATGCCATTGCCAAGTCAAGACGGCGATTTTCATGTATGCCGGACCTCCTTGGTACACCCTCCCAACGAGAAGCATGCTTCCTTGGCCTCTTTTTATGGCATGTGGGGTACGCCATTTTTTCAGTTCAGTGACAGTTTCACTGACCGCATCATGCAGTATCTTTCCTAGCACTGTCCAGCGCACCGTGCTCATCGTCCTTCGCACAGTTATTGTGACATCGTCCTGATCGTACTTTATATACCGTGGGAAAATGGACAAACCACGACGCGGCCATATTCAACGTTCGTACTCCGTTTTCCAACACCATCTTCTGGATCATAAAACCTCCCCAACCACAAGTCCCCGTGGTTTCCCAGCTGGTAAAGCTGCCACTGCTCCGTGCGCGTCGCCGCGGTGTTCTGGGTTCGATTCCCTTACGTTCTTTTTTCTTTCCTCGCTGCTTACCGCTTTATTTCGACTGGGACTCGCCGTCGCAGGATGACTACGTACATCAAGTGAACGAAGGAATCAATATACACACCCGATGGTGTACCGGCTTCATAACCGCACCCGGCTAGATGCTCGAATCCGAGCGTGAGGTTCGAGGCTTCGACTCCCTGATGATACCTATATGTATGGTATATGACGTTTTTTCTTTCTCCCATGCTCATCCTTCGCACTTGTGAACGTATGTTGGTGTACGTAACAGATTCATCCTCTATCAAAAAACAAAAAAAAACTCCAATCGCCCCGCGAACGAGATGTTTGTAGAATAGGTAACGAGCCCCCTTGCTACACCAGCTCCCACATCCAACATGTGCCATAGTGGCCGACCCGTCCACAGCGCCGCGCCGTATCCCACGCCCTAAGTACAGGCTTTCACGCTCGCGTTAACGTCAAGCCCTCAGTCAGATGGGCCCAGGTTCGACTCCCCCGAGCCGCATAGGTAAGCCAGAATCTAAGACATTTTCTTTTTTCCAGTCCACCGCGTGACAGGGATATCATTATGAGTGGCGGCTATACCGCAGAGGAAGAATGGCTTGCGCCATATGAGAGACACCACCTGCATGAATCATTGACCATGCACAGGCCCAAAAAAAAAGTTACTTTTCCAACCCCTTACCATATCGACCTTACCCTGGGTCGAACAGGGGCGCTTCTGCCTAATCAACGACAACTCGATTGGCGGCTGCACGCGTTCGCTGGTACGCTATGAGGTCGTTGGATTACACTTGCTGTTCAGAGGGCCATGAACACGTGTCAGACTTGACGCAGGTTAAAAAGACGACGGTTCACCCTTACATTGGCCCCGCCCTGGTTCGAACAGGGAATATCCCGCAGAAAATATGTAGTCGAAGCCAGCTCATGGGGTACGGGTGCGTTTCTAATACACCACAGGGTCGTTGGTTACTATTAGAGCGTGTTTCCGTTTGTTGAAAGAAAGACGCCACCGCACGTGGACTCCGCTGGCCAAAAAAAGAATTACTTAACTGCACACATCGACTCCGCTCTGACTCGAACAGGACAGTCCTCCGGCACGCCGGTGATGGGTGCGGGTGCGTCGCGGATACTCCACGAGGTTGGCAGTGGAACTAAAATTCTGTTTGAAGCCATGTATATTGCACGGTTCGCGGTAAAACGGGTTTCGTGCTGGAACAACAACCCCAGCCTGAGTCAAGCAAGGGTCTCCCGCAGGCATGAGTGTTCGAGTTGCATCAGCATATGGAGTATGGGCGTGCCCACCAGTACTACGTGGCCATTATGTGGGTCTGGGACTAAGCTTGAGAGGGAAAAAATGCGGGTGGACTGCGAATGGCACTTGCCCTGGCTCGAACAGGGATCTCCCACACGAGATGCTGGATTCATTCCATATTAATGGAGTGTGGATGCGTTACTGATACGCCACGAGGCCGTTGAGCAGGATGTGTGGTTGGAAGGTTCTGGTTCGGTGGATGGGGGCATAATGATGATTGGATCGTGCTTGTAGCATGATACAAGCACGTCATCGGAATAGGACCTAGGCGCCCGTTGTTTGGCATGCAGAGTCTTGCATGGAGAGTTCGTTATTCATATTCATTTCCGGCCTGGTCTTCGACGTTTGTCATAATACCCGAAAAATGGATATGTGTTAGGTTACACTTGTTGTTCGGAGGGTCATAGACGTGCATTCTGAGTTGACTTGGGCAAGCGCGAAGAGTGGCCCCACCCTGGTTCGAACAGGGAATCTCCCACAGGACATGATGCATGAGTTAGTCAAATACAGCCCATTTGGTGCAGGTGCGGCCATCATGCGGGGCTCGAGAGGGAAAAAAACATGGAGTACCGTAATGGCCAAGCCCTGGGTCAAACAGGGACCCCCCGCACCACATAGTTACCTCATACGGAGTGGCGGGTGCGTTTCCAATACGCCACTGGGCCGTTCAAAAGCCACAGCTGTTGCGAGGGCTATCCCATTCGTCCGAGTTGAGTCGAATCAAAACACTAGATAATCTCGCCATGGCCCCGCCCCGGCTCGAACAGGGATCTCCCACACGACATGCCTTCGTTTGATGGTGTGTGGGTGCGTTACTGATACGCCACGAGGCCGTTAAGCAGGATATGTGGTCGGAGATATTGTCCGCCGAGCCCTGGTATGTGGACGGGGCATTCTAACGCCAATGTTGGAGAGTGTGTGCTGTGATTCGGATCAGGGTGGGTATAATCTGTAAAATATGGTTGGTCGAGGCGGACTAGGAGGATGACTTGGTAGAAAACAACGAAGAGCGGGATTTTGAGGCCATCGGGGCCGAGCCAGTGAATGAAGGCAACGGGGGAGCAACTGAGGATAGAGGGTGGAGGATTGATATATGTCTTGGCTGCCGCTAGTAAAAGCAGTGGCGTGGCCCAAGAACGCAGGTGAAACGTTGGCGCAATGAGGAAACAAAAAACAGGTGCCGTGTTCACGCTGACGTAGCCGTAGACGGAACCACATACCCGTATGCTTTTTTTCTCATAAGACGCTCTCCAGATCTTCGAGCTTCTATATCGTCGTGACATGTGCACCTGTTGGATGGCTCGTGTGCTGATGAGGCCAGCTGATTCAACTCGACAAGAGACCAAACTTGTAGAGTTAGACAGTGAAATTCTTGAGGATCCGGAGTGAGAGAACGATCGAAAGATTGAATCGATTGGTATTCTTCAACATAGTAAAGTAAGGATGGGTGGGTATCATGGAACGCCAAGGATAAACATAGCGGCGGAGGGCGGGTCAATCGAGCCGGATGACAGATCAAAATATGGTGCATGTGATCGACTTTGATCAGTTTCTCATGTGGTGCTAACCAACTCGGTATCCTTTGCTCGTCCCCCACTTTAACCCTCTAGCCGTCCGCGCAAGGTCTCCTCCTTACCGGTCTAGCCTGCGTAGCGAGCTAACCATGTCGCTCCCTACTACAAGTGCGTGTTAATAACATATCGTGTCGATACAACACTCTGATCTCCGTCCTTTTTTCTCCCAGCTACGACCACCACGTATGTTTTTTTTTCTAGGCTAGCTCACTCGATCTAACCTTAACATAATCACCCAGGTCTACCACGTCATCGCCGACCTCCACCTCGACCACAACCACCACGACCTCCTCGACCTCCTCGACCAGCTCAACGATAACCCCGCCTCCCACCAGCACCTCAACCACGACCTCCAGCAGCAGCAGCAACAGCAGCACCTCGGACACCTCAACTTCATCGAGCACCAGCACCAGCACCACCCAAACCCCCACCACCGGCGGCAACGTCGTCACCACCACCTCTATCGTCCAAATCACCCCCACCCTGCCCCCACCAACTAACACCGCCGCCGCCTCCACCAACAAAGGGTAACGCCTCCCCCCCCCCCGCCCCCCTCCCTCCTCCCACCCGCACTAACCCCCCCATTCCCTTCCCTTCTACCCCAGGTTCTTCCAAAACACAGGCGCCGTCGCAGGCACATTCACCGTCGTCGGCCTAGTCGCACTCGCCCTCCTCATAGCCCTCATCGTCAACATCGTCCGCCGCCGCCGCGCCAAGCGCTTCGACCGCGAGATCGCACAGGCCGCAGCAGAAGCCGCCGCCGTCCCCGCCCCTGCCTTCCTCGACGACGACGACGACGACGAGCGGGACGAGCACAAGCGCTACGGCGGCGGGGGCATGTACCCCGGTGGTGGTGGTGGTGGTGGTGGTGGTGGGGGACAGTACTCGGACGTCTCCTCGCACGGGACGTACGGCCAGCCCGCCTTGAACAGCGGAGCCGAGTCCTACGGCATGCGCGAGCTCGGCCCCGCGCCTGGGGAGGTGTACAACCCGTATGTGGCGGGTGCGGCGGGCGTGGGTGTTGCACGAGCTCGGAGCTCGCGGGACCCCGGGGCGTTTGCGAGCGGGCTGCAGGAGGGCACGACGCCGTACCCGGCCTTCGCGGGGCCTGGGGTGTACAAACAGCAGCAGCAGCAGCAGCAGCAGCATGCGTATGCGAATGTAGGGAACGCGGGGGATGGGTATTCTGGGCAAGGCGGGGATCGGTATGGCGGCGGGGGTGGGGGGCAAGGGAACGCGGAATATGATCTGGCGGATGCGGGGATGGGAGCGGCGGTGCAAAGGGGCATCTCGCTCGACCACAACCAGGGACAGAGCCGGAGCCAGAGCCATAGCCCGCCGTACGCGCTCCAGCCCGCACGCGGCGGGTACCTCCCGAACCCGTTTGTGAACTCGAACGCGAACGAGTACGCGCAGCAGCCGCAGCCACAGGCGTACAGCAGCTCGCCGCCCCCGCCGCCCCCGCCGCCCCCGCCGCCCCCGCCGAAAGAGGACTATGCCGCGCGTTATGCGAGCGGCGGGCCGGTGCAGGTGCGGGAGGAGGAAGAGGTTGCGTATGATGCGTATGGCGGGTATGTTGATGATGACGGGCATGCGCATGCGCATGCGCGCAGAGACGATGCGTATGAGGACGAGGAGGAGGAGGTGCCTGTGCCGAGGGTGCTCAAGGTGTGTAGCGTGTTTTTTTCCTTGTGATGTGGATGCTGATTCGTGTTGCGTTAGGTTGCGAACCAGTAGTGAACCCAGTGAGTGCTCGTGTCGTGCGTCAGGCCGGCGCAGCAAAGACGATACCCCGTTTATTCGTATATATACTTACCCTTCCGAACCCCTTCCCCATGTTGTTGTATCCTTGACCCCCACGTCCTCCTTGTAACACTCCTCACCTAAGTAGCATCGAGTTTCCAGTTTCCAGTTATGTTTGTTCGGATACTGGCTATGCGCTTTCCACAGGTCGAGTAGGTTTGTAAGTATAGGGTAACTTTTGATCTGTGGATCGTTGGAACTTGTGGGGAGAGACGGGAGCAAGACCCGTGGGACCGAACGGAAGTTTTTCCTTTGTTTTTTCATCTATTACTACTCCGAAATCCAACCATGACGAGCGTACACCGGCGTTTGAATCAGATATCATGGGAAGAGCTGAGATCAAATATCCCTGATCGTACGTGGGATATCGGAGA
>JABCKH010000562.1:0-12128 GCA_018851285.1 Lyophyllum semitale | reverse complement strand
TTCTTGCAAGTCCGCACTGTGCGCTGGATCCTCGTATAAAAATACCTTCCGCCACCTTTTACTCTGCCTGCTCGATGAGCCTCGTCAGCCCGAACGGCTTCAATAAGCTTGCCGGATCACATCGAGCGGAGAGCCCAAAGTGTTTGGCGTATCGCTCCAGCAAAGTGTGTGACAGACTACGGTGTACAAGAGGTCTGGGAGGAGTGTGTTATACTAGCGCGGTCCCCAAGTATACTTTTACTTATTATTTTGAGTGAATTTAACTCGTACGTTCTCAGGATGCAATTCACGACTACACGGTATCTTCGCAGTTCGTTATTGTCGTGAGAAGAGGAAGGGGAGGAGTGGGAGACGGAGACGGAGCACAGCCCGCCATGCATCCTCGTTGGCGGACGGGTAGGAAACGACAAGAGCTCGGAGCAACACCACCACCACGGGACCGCCAAAAAGCGCAGGACCATCCTTTCAGGTCTCGCGCACGGTGTGGCACCGCGGCCGTCGGGAAGGGGAGGAGAGCGGTGACAGGAGGAAGAGGCGAGGGAGAAGGAGCGGCACTCGCGGGGCAATGTGCATGCGAGCGCATAACCATTACATTTTTGCGATGCATCGCTGCGTATGTAGTACAAGGTCAGAATCTAGCCAGCCCTAATTTTGCTACGGCCCCTTGCCTCCTCTTCAACTATGTGTGCTATAAACCTTTTTTTCTGAGCCGCCTAGCGATACCACTAGGGGAAAACTCCAAGGTACCGACAATCACATCTACCTAGTGTGAATCAGAATGACTCAGAGAGACTGCGCAGCTGGTAACTCCCTGCTCGAAATTTGAAAATCTTCATCTTCATTTTCGTCATGCAGCTTTCCTCAGCCGAGCCTGAGCCCGCTTTTCAAGTGTTCTTCCAATGCGATCATCGGACTTGTAGCAGAGGTTTTCCTACTATGGCTGCCTTGAATTATCACAAACGAAGTTGTGTGCCGAGCAAAAAACGACTGCATAGTGCGTTGTCGAGGACCAAAGAGCTCTTTGCACAGCGGAAAAAGGCGCGGACATTGCAGACAACAGAAACCTCTGCATTAATGTGTGCTTCAGAAGAACCTGCCGCAGCTTGCTCAACAATTACAGTACGCCATGTCTTGCTGAAATGCTATACTGAAATGTCAATAGATGGATTCCATACTCAGGACACCATAGAAGATATGAACGGCAGTAATTCAGAGGCGGCCACCAGACCTGGTGCAGCGCCCGAAGTTGCGGAAGACGATGCTCCTTTGGCACTAAGACGTGCAAAAAGAACAAATCGGCGACCACCCAAACGCTTCCGCGATGTGATTCCTCAGCCTCCTCCCCAAATAGGTGTGCAAAGAATTTCAATCAGTTATGTTAAATTAATCCTACTTCCACTACCCAGCCATGAACGAAGTGCCAGCACTGATACCTGACCAGATGCCGACAGCTGGCCAGTCAGTTCATGGCACAGCGCTCGTCGGCGCTGGTTTTAGGTATTTTTGCACTCCAATTGATATTTTCAGGGTATTCCGACGCTCCTGGGGTCTGGCGCCTCCGACGATGGCTGATGCTGAAAGAATGATCGCCTTAGAGGATTCAGCAGAGCCTGTAGACTACGACGACCATTCACAATCCCTGATGCTACAACTCCAGCCACAGCCTTCGGTAACTACGGACAACAGCCAGGCATTCTTGCCTTATCCCAACCGAAGTTCGTTTGCGCTTGGAGACTGGTATTGGAACCATGGGTCTCAGAAATCCCAGGCAGACTTTAAAATGCTTCTTGATATCATCACAGACCCCGAATTCAACCCTGGCGACATACGGGGTACTAAATGGGCTGAAATCAATACCTCTCTAGGGGCTAACTTCGGTGACGACATGACGTCTTCCCAAGCTGAATGGTTAGACGAAGGCTGGAGGCGCACAGCAGTTACCATTCGCGTGCCTTTTCATCACCAAATGAAAAACCCAGGATCCGAAATGTTCCTAGTTGGCGAGCTTTTCCATCGGTCCATTGTATCTGTCATAAAGGAGCGGTTAACTCAGGAGCATAGTGAACCCTTCCAATACGAGCCCTACGAGCTTCTTTGGAGACCTGAAGCAGAACAAGACTCTGAGGAAATCCGTATTCATGGTGAATTGTACACCTCGCGATCATTCCTCGACGCCCACCGGAAGCTTCTTGAGTCTCCCCCTGAAAAAAATTGTAACGCACCACGAGCAATTGCGGCGCTCATGTTTTGGTCGGATGCTACTCATCTCACATCTTTTGGCCAAGCAAAGCTCTGGCCTGCATATATGTTCTTTGGGAATAACTCCAAGTATCAGCGCTGCCGCCCATCCCAAAACCTATCCAATCATATTGCTTATTTTGTCAAGGTGAGTGCCAAGAACCATCTGACCGGAATAAATTAATTTACCTTTGAATATTCTATGCTATCAGCTCCCAGATTCTTTCAAAGATTTTTTCACGCAGCGCTCTGGTGGTAAAAAAATGAGTAATGAGCTGCTGGCTCACTGCCACCGCGAGGTCTTCCATGCCCAATGGGAAATTCTCTTGGACAACGAATTCATAGACGCTTGGGAGCATGGAATTCTGATCCGCTGCAGTGATGGAGTCACACATCGCATCTATCCCAGAATCTTTACCTATTCTGCAGACTACCCAGAGAAGTGAGTCATTTTGATATCCACTACAGCCAGCACATTCTGATCTACTTGCATTTTAGAGTACTCATCGCTGGCATTAGGAATCGTGGACATTGTCCTTGTCCGCGGTGCCTTATGCCAGGACCACTTATTCCTATTTTAGGAACAAAATCTGACATGAAGATACGCACGTCTGCTGCCCGTTACGATGACACGACAAATAGGAAGATCATCAGAGACGCTCGGTCTCACATCTATGACAAGAACTTTGCTGTGAACAGCAAAGTGGTGGAGAACCTTTTGAAACCAACATCGCAATTGCCTGCTAAGGTATGTATGTTAATCTCAGATATACCTACGTCAATCCTGATGTATAACTTACCCATTAGAATGCCTTTTCCAAACGCTTATCCGGTCTTGACTTTAACTTATACCTTATGCTGGTGGTTGACCTTCTCCACAAGTTTGAGCTTGGCGTTTGGAGAGCTCTGTTTATTCATCTGGTTCGAATCCTCAATGCCATCAATATTTCACTAGTCAACGACATGGATCGGCGGTCAATTCTTTTGTCACTCTTCATCCCCCTCATATATTAACAAACGGAGTAGATATCGTCAGGTGCCCTGCTTTGGTCAGGGCGTCATCCGAAAGTTCTCTGCAAACGCTTCTGAGCTGAAGAAAATGGCTGCAAGGGATTATGAGAATCTTTTGCAGGTATGTTTTGTGTCAGAGGGGGTATTTAATATTCTCTGATGACCCCTGGTACTCCAGTGTGCAATGCCTGTGTTTGATGGTCTCTTTCCAGAACCTCACAACGGCATTATTCAGGATCTTCTTTTTACTTGTGCCCACTGGCATGCTCTTGCAAAACTTCGTATGCATACTGATTTGACTTTGAAGAGTCTAGAAGAGGTCACCGCATCCCTGGGGGATTTATTTCGCCAATTTCAGAGGACTGTTTGCGCTGAATACAAGACATTTGAGCTTCCCCGCGAATTTGAGGCCCGGAAGAGAAGAGAAGCCAAAAGCTCGGTCAAACACCCACTAAAGGATGGCCCAGTTGCTCCTTCTCCTTCGCCAGCATCAGATGCCGGGAAATCTGCGCGGGCGCCTCGACAAAGAGCATTTAACCTGGCGACCTACAAGTTCCATGCCCTCGCTGATTATCCTGATATGATAAGGTTATACGGGACATGTGATTCCTATAGCACAGAGCCGGTGTGTCTGACTACGTGTTCACTCCTGTGAGGACAGCCCTGAATATTGAATTGGACAGGGAGAACTTGAACATCGAACCCCCAAGGCGAGATATCGTCGAACAGATCGCAAAGGCTTCGTGAAGCAAATCACTCAGATTGAAAGGCGCCAGACTCGGCTTCGACGTATTTGAGCTAGGAATTTCCACATAAAAAGAGATATGGAAAACGTTTCCCCTGACCCCGAAGTACACCACAAGATAGGCAAATCTGAAAATTTCCCAGAACATATTGGCCTCTTTCTCCAAAGAAATGATGGAGACCCTGCTATAAAAGTAAGGATTAAAGTGCTGTAGCTGTCATCAAGCACTGACGGTATATAGGCCTTTATTCCCAAATTGAAGAAGCATGTTCTTCCTAGAATCAAAGCTCTGCTTCCTCAGGTCCAAGAGGGCTCTTCAAGTGACGACAACCCGGTGGGCGATTGGGAGAAGGTTACTTTCCATCGGGAGCGGATGTATAGTCATTCCACCATGAAGGTCAATTTCACAACCTACGATCTTCGCCGCGCGCAGGATGTGGTTCACACTCAAACACACCAATCAACTGTCATGGTATTAAACCCCAACTTCAATCCCGATGCCAATGATGCCTTAGCAGGAGCTCATCCTGTAGGAGACGCTCATCCTTTCTGGTATGCCAAAGTACTAGGCATCTACCACGCCAACATCGTCTATATCGGAAGCGGAAATAACGATTACCAACCTCGCCGAATAGAGTTTCTCTGGGTTCGTTGGTATAACCTTCAATATATTGGCGGCTGGCAAACACGGCGCCTGGACAAGTTGGAATTTCCACCAGTAGCCGATGAGGATTCTTTTGGCTTCCTTGATCCAAGAGATGTTCTCAGGGCTTGCCATATAATTCCATGTCTTCGACTAGGACGGGTTTACCCACCTGAGGATTGTGGACTTTCGCTCCATGCTCGAGACAAGAACGACTATAAATCCTACCTGGTGAATCGGTAAGCTGAAGTTTTATTCATCCGTACAAAGTGTTGGAAATGCTATTAAAATAACTGCCTTACAGCTTTGTTGACCGCGATGCAGTAATGCGTTATTATTGGGGAGCTGGTATTGGCCATATTTATGCCAATCATCGAAGGACGTCTTTCCAGGGCACCCAGTCCGACACCTCCGATGACAACCCCAACACCAATTTGGACCTCGACATCGACCATGGCTCGAACGATTCTGCTGCTCCTGTCCTGAATGATCCAACTGACAGTGTTGCATTAGATGCAAGCACAAGTGATGTTGACGTTGAAGAAGATGATGATAGAAAATCGGAGCACTCACTCGTTGGGCATGAAGATGGTTGTTGGGAAGACGAAAACAGTGATGATGATCGTGACTGGGAATCAGACTCATGCTCGGAGGGGACGTTAGATTGATAACTTTCAATGTTGACAACGACATTGACAGTAGGAAATCCTTCTCGTAAAGGAATGCTCGCGGTAAATATAATCGCTACCATGATATATATATAAGGGTCCTGTAGGCATTGAAATAACTTAAAGATAACTTGACTTGATTTAAGAGCGAGATTCAGAACGACGTGAGAGATTTCGTCATGCGAGAACGGGCGGATCTTGGCATCTGGTTGCTTTGAGTTGGTTCAGATGGGGGAGAACACACGTTGGACCTAGAGAGCTTCATGTGAGATGTATGTCATGAATTACCAGCCATTACTCACCACTGCTGCTGCAAGAGCGACCCCACTGCAAGAATGCGAAGTCGTCCACAGAATCTTTTGTTAATTCGAGTGTTGGTGTTGCTGTTTCGGCTAAAAAATGGACCTTGAATATGTCATCGGGTGCCTGGATGTTCTGAGGACTGATAAACTCGTTGCGGTGGGACATAGCAACATTTGAACTCACAATGCGTTGGAACTTACAACGTTCGACATTTCCCTCGTTCGACGTTTGGCGTTCAGCGTTCGACATTTCACGCGTTCGGCATTCGACGGTTCACAACGATCAACAAGTCGCCGTGAGATGATACGAGTCTCGAGGATATGGAACAACATTTTCCCCTGGTACAATTGAGATCTGAGCGTATTAAGATAACACCAGCCCGAATACACACCTAGTATACGAGATTCCCCTCAGATCCATGCAGCAAACGTCGTCTACAGTGCCAGAGAGATAACGGTGACGCTCGGCGAGCAGTTAAGTCGGTAACGATGTGTCGTAGTTGCGGCCCGAATGCGCAGCTGTAATTGCCCCAACTTGAAGGCAGCCTTGCAGCGTGTTCCAGTATAGCCATGAGGTGAAGGCGAAACCGCGGGACGCCGTGAGGTGTCCTGGTTACAGAGTAGCGCCTGCTGATTAGTCTAGGCAGCAGGAAGGCACACGTCAACAGTCGACGTTCAACGCGTCGATGGAAGTATTCGAACTCCGCGGATTTCGTGTGCTCAAGTTTGCCAGGCGCTTGCCAGTGGCTGCGTTTACTCAGCTCCATGTTCTTAGACACCCATCGTCAATTCTACAGTTGCCCTTCTATTCTCGTGATCGTGAGCACGATGCTCTGACATCTTGGCAAACTCGTACTTATCATGACACTTCATCTCCATCTAGTTGATATTTGCAATGCTGATAGTCCCGATAACGACTGGGGTGTCGCTCGTGCCCGCCATTCCGAATGACTTCAAGTTTACATCGAAATTTCAAGTTGTGTTTGCAACGTGAGCGGTTGGTCCGGTTCTTGTTGTGCTTTTTTCAGTTTCACTGATATCAATTCTGTCGTGACTCGCTAGGCCGGACCATAGAAACTTGTAACTACCCATTGCATTATCCCCGACCTGCGCATTCATCTGTTTATTTAGACGTCGTTCACCTCTCAGCTTTACCTTGGTCCTGTATCATGCCATCTCGCCACCGTATTACATCGAAACAAGCGCGCCGAGCCGCTGGACTCAATTCGGATGAGAGTAACACCGAAACAGCTCCTCAATCTTCCACGGCATCACGAGCATCGTCTGTCGGTCCATCCAACCCTACATCTGTGGCACCAGCGTAGTTGACCAAGCGCATGAAAGTTCGATGCTCGCTTCCGAGTCAACGAGGAAACAACAGCAGATGCCGATGTTCTAGGCGAGTACTTCCGGTAATCTTGCCTTATCGATGTTCTAGCTAACTGAATTCTGCATGAATTAGCTGCGCAACAAAAGACTCGGTTCTTTACCGTGTACCAGCATTTTTCGATGCCCACCATCGTTAGAGATGGTGATGGGGTGCGTTATGTATTCCACTGCAAACGGTGAGCGTTCAGCTTCGTTTAGGGTTCCCATTACTAAATATGGGTACAGGCTAACGTAACTCGAGTCCGCCACGACGAGAGTACGAGCAACCTTGTTCGACACGCTGACAGATGCGAGCCTGTCGACTCTGCCGAGTCTCGGGCTATCACCGCGTTTGCCCAAGGCTCGACCTATAATCCTGGTACCCACAGGATGAAAGTTACTTTGTGGGTCGTGCGACGCTCCCGATCATACAAGATTGTCGAGGACCCCGAGCCACTTGAAATATTTTATGATCTCAACAACAAGTCGTAACACCATCAGCGTCGCCTTATCGCGTAATGTTAAGGAGATCTTTGCCTTAACCCATGTCAAAGCTGGACAAGCATTGCAGGTAAGTCTTCGCACCTTCGTTATGTGTGTGCTAACGCTCACAACGAGTCATACAGTCGGCTCCGGGAAAGTTGCACCTCGTCGTAGATGGGTGGACTGCACCAAATGTCATCGCTTTATTAGTGCCACGATCCAGTGGGTTCAGGAAGGAAAGATGACCTCCGTCATCCTCGAATTTTATCATGTGCGTATCATATGATTCCTTCCGCCGACTTGCAGCTATCTAACTTGTTGTTATTAGAGCATCCAAATCTCACACCGGAGCGTATCTCGCTGCTCGTATTGCGGAGTGTCTCCACGAGTACGGCATTCAGAATAAGGTAGTGTTCTTTTCACAGAACATAATGTTTTACTAACCGTGCTTCCAGATCCTCATCCTCGTTTGCGATAATGCATCAAACAACAATACTTTAACGAACTCAAGACACTTGTTCCGAGTTTCGAAGGCCAGAATGCACGTGTCCAATGCACGTGTCCAATGCTTCGCGCATGTCCTTAACCTCGTGGTGAAGGTAGGTACTTTTCTCAACTATGATTTATATTGTTAATTGAAGACGATTTCCAGCTTATTCTCTCACAGTTCGATAAGAAGAATAAAGTAGACGGTGCTGGTGCCACCGATCATGATGAAAAGTTATACGAGGAGCTAGAAAGCGGGGAGGTCGGTGGTGAAGAGCCTGAGGTAAGATCAGAGCTCGACCTAAGTGTCGCCGCAAATGATGTAGCTATGATAGATGAAGCCACGGAGGCTGCGGAAGACGACGTGGACCGATTGTCGCCACTCACTGATGATGCCCTGAAGCTTGGCCGTTTTGCGGTTTTCAGAGTGAGTTGTAGTTTTTTGACACCGCTTCAATAACTCTACCTTATCCGTTCCATCTAGTTACGCACGCTTGCAAACAAGATCGTCGATAGCCCCACAATCAAAGGTGATCTTTCGGAAGCATATACTCGAAGCACCATTCCACCCAAGATGCGAGATGTTTCCACTTGCTGGAACAGTACGGCGGAGCTGCTTGGGCACGCGATCGAACTTCGAGATGCACTGGTCATCAATAAGGACCAAAGACTGACCTCACATTACCACAGCGGTACGTACTATAACTCTTTAACATGTTCGTTCTCAAATTAGGATCAAACAGCTCCTTCATAGTCTTCCAATAACCGGCGGTTCACATACCCAGATGAACGGGGTCATCGGTACCCGGGGGAGGCGAATAGGGAGGATTGTGGGTAGCGGAGGTTGAGGTGAGCATGGCAAGCTCGCTCAAGCCCGAAGCGCTGCTGTAGTATGTAGTTAACAGCACACACCGCGTACTTATCGATTCGTGGCTGCCGTACCATACATGTGAGGTCGAGATCGCGAGACATACGGACGGATACGGGCTAGCCGATGTGTCAAGTCGCCGTATACTTAGTCTCGTATAGGGTGCGTATGGTGCGGAGTCCACGGTCACAGACTCAAGCTCTTTACTTGAAAGACGGACAAAAAATGCTTATTCGGAGCAACTTAGTGCTCCCACTGGAACCACGATCCCCAGTCGATGCCTGAGTTTGACTGGTGGGCCTTTTCAACCTTACTAATGCACATCACTGACTGCAAACTTGACGTGGTGTGACTCGACTGCTGCGACTGCACTGACTCATACGATGTCAAGATGACAGTTATTTCACGTATATATAGCGGTACCATAGCCGGTGGACCAGTAACCAGAACTCTTTCCAATGCCTCCACAGCTCAGGTCCGCTACATTAAAGCGCCAGCCTTCTGTTATATTTTCTGGACATCGCAGCGATGGGTATTATTATCTCAGTCGAGCCCCGAAAGACTACAGCCACCAACAACGCATCAGGATGTAAGTCTCGAGATCTGCTTCATTATATTTTTCACTAACACGTCAGGTATCATAGTCATCCTCTTTCTCAACATGGTCGCCACTTTTGCCGCACCGTCCATGCGTTTTGTGATTTGCGAACAGTCCTTGCCAATGGCATTGTGATATCCAAAGACCTTGTGAACAATCCAGAAGATTCACTTACACTCGAGTCAGAACCTTCCAATTTTCTTATACACGACTTTCCTGATGTATTCATCAGGGAGGCGCGCGACCTTCACTTATATCGTCAGCTCCTTTCCATGGCTCAAGATCAAGACCTGGAGCAGTGTATGATTGACGGATGCGAAAGCAAGATCCGCAGTGCTGTCAAGTTGGTAAGCAGTGTTGGATACGTTCTATTAAATTTGAATGCATATAGAGACTGTTCAGATCACGGTAGGCATCGTATTCGCAAGAACAGATGATGCAAAAAGCCTTCAGGGAGAAATTCTGGATTGGATAACCCCGCCAGGTTGTAATCTCAGTCCACCACTTAACTCCAGAGACAAGTTCAATCGTGGTTTCTATCATGACCGCACTGGTGCTCTGCTGTGCCCAGTTGAAGTGGACTGGTTCGACGATGAGTAAGGATGGTCTGTCAAATCCTAGTACCGATGATAGCTCAACTGCTGTTCAGTGCCAAACAGAGGCTCCGATCCGGGCAGCTATTGTTCGACCAAGCCGGTTCAGATCGTTGGCCAACCTTTCTTTTCGAACATTATACTTTCTATCCGGAAGATCCGTGGGATGGCTTATTCCGCAGCCCTCTCTTGGTCAAGGCAAGTTCTTCTGCCTCACGATCGTCGCAAAGAATTATTTATTGCTGCTCCGTACAGGCCTTCAAACACATATTCATGTCCCCAAGCAGCATCGAAAGAGAGCCCAAGACTCAACCGGGTGATAGATGTATTCATGGCATAATCGGTGTTAGCCTGCCATCACTTGCGTATGTAGCGACCCAGGTGAGCACCTTATTTATGTCCTCCATTCTTTGTCCTATATCTGCTTAGGTTCGCCATGCGCTGTCCTCTTCTTATAAATTTTCAACAATCGACGAAGTGACTTCTTCGCGGCAATTCTATGATTCCGTCATAGACTTCTTTGATAAATGCCAAGAGAATGATGCCATCCTCGATCTTCTTGATTGGTGGAACAGGTGAGCACTTTGGCCTTGATGTTTCATTAGAGGTTAACTTTTGGAAGACAAATATTTTCTTGAAGACAATAGAGGTCAACTTGCAGAAGACAAATATTTTCTCCCCATCGATAATTTCCAAGAAGTTATTTGTTGTAAGAGATGTGACATCGCACCAAGATATTCAATTCTTCACGTAGTTAGTTCAAGCCCTGTGATATAGATGCAAATTAGTATAATAGAAAAAATGCAGAGTGCAAGCCCTGACATGAAATTGTGTCCTACTTCCGAGTACTTCCTCATCGACATACTTCTCTGCTTCAACAGCATCATCGTTTATTTGTTTCTGCCTCCTTCAGTGAGCGCTACGTTGTACCCACTTTCTTGGACATTAACACGAGGTTACGGCCCCACATCCAGGTCCAGTAATGGCACTGTGACTGGACAAAGAACGCACATTCTTCTGGAGTATGATTTTGACTCAGACATGATTATGCCGTTGCCCAGGCTATGGCCATTTCTTTGCACGACTAATCCTCCGACTCCAAGTCCAAAGGCGTTTCTAACGGTGGTAGCTTCCCGTCGTCTGAGCCCTCCAATACTGATCTGAGGGTACTGTCGCATGTGCGCCACCTGGGCGACACTCCAACCTTCACCTCAACAGCCTGAATCTCCTAAACTCAGGATTCTGTTAACCAAAGACATGGCAACGGCCGTGACGCCTGCCTTCAATTCCTTCCTAAGTAAGTTCCGACCCTGTAGGAACTCTGTGTGTGTTGTCCGTAGACACGATCGTTTGCGCCACAACCCAAATTCCAAGTTCAAGAATCACGGCGTGAGATCTATTTCGAGGTCCTCTTCAAAAGATGAGCCTCACACTTCAGCCTTGGGCCACCAGAAAGTCCCGAGGGTGTTTTCGCTTCTGCGGCTGATAAATTTACAACCAATGCAGTCACATCCTGCCAAGAAAGACAGTGTACTGTAGCCTTCTTGACATTATTCTGATGCATCCGAGGACTCGGTTGGACAAGCTTTCATGGCGATACACGACTCGGTTCCAAGGCAATGGAAGGTACAGTCAGTGAAGTCACTGTGGGCAAACGTCATTGGTGCAGTCCGCCGTCAACACATCGGCTTTCGTGCTATCTGCCATGAACTGCAAATCACACCGAAACACACCGTGTAGAGCGTTCCTCGTTGTTATACCATCACCGACCGATTGAAAAACGAAGTACTTGTGTGCGATGCGGAATTACGAACGTAAATAATGGGCTCCACAAACTACATCAAGTTGAATCAATTATCTAACAAGTAGTACTACTGTACTATCGCGGCCCCGTTCCGACGAATCGTAAGCTCGTAATTTTGATGCGGCGGAACGACATGGGCTGTGCGTGAGAAAGGAAGCGAAGTCCATGATCACACCGGTGCCGTACTCCGAACTTGAACTCGACATACTTGTACTTTCCTTGCTTTCAAGGCCTCAATCCTACGCAGGCTATACTGTCAAATGTTTGCAAACAAACTACAGTAATTACCGCACAACATGTTTGCGACGATGAGGGTGGTTT
>JABCKH010000561.1:0-12148 GCA_018851285.1 Lyophyllum semitale | reverse complement strand
GTATGGACCGCACCATGCTCCAGGGGCCTTCCAATTGCTCACCACCCGCGTCCCTTCCATCGTTCAGCGACCGCCTCGACCCCAGACGCCTCACGAAAAGCGACAAGACCACAACGAAGAGTCGTTCGGACCCTTCACCCCAGCCGTATAAATCGTTCCGAGTTTATGGACTTCTCGAGCGTACAAACTCCTTCCATTTTCCTCAGAACCGGCCGCATACTTGTTCGATATGGGTATGACAATACCAATCTGCTCACCTTTCCCGAAAAAACTCGTGGATTCCTATACTACCACTACGATACCAGCCTTCCGCCTACCGCGGGAGAAATTCGGTTTCGTCTTACTGCTGATGATGACCCCGCCCATTTTGAGGACGGGAAGGATCTCATTGATCGCCATGGGAAGCCGTGGTCCATTAGTTTATGGCAGATGACGACGGCTACCTACGCGCCGTTCAGGAGGCAAATGCTCGAGGACGGGCTATTTGATCCTAGTCTTATGCAGACAGTCCAAGAAGGCTGGTCGAAATGCAGGACACACAAGGGCCTTGTGCAGGCACTGTACTACCTAGAACAACCGTTTGCCATGGACATCGGCCAGTCTAGTTGCTACCTCCGCATCTTCACTCCCAAAACCATCGGGGCGATGTGTCTTCATCGGCTGTTCTATGACCTTCGAGTTTCTATCAAATATACCCCTTTTACCGGTATGTCTACACACTCTCCGGTGTCGTTTACTCATCGTAGAATTTTACAGGGCGTGTTCTATTTCGGTTTGAACGCTCGACATTGCCTGAACATTCAGGGTCCAATTTCGTGGTCTTACGCACTCTAGAAATCTTGGAGCCCATCAAGATAGCCATTCAGGATATGACATGCGTCTTCCCGTACCAGAGAAGGGATCTTTGGTGATGACTCATGATCACAAGGCCATTCGGGCGCACGCGATAGACCTAGACCAGCCTACCGTAAATTTAAAGGACATAAATTTACTTGCGAGGTACGTATCAGAATTACTTGTCGGAGAAGTAGGGTTCTGACAACCGTACTAGACCGTCATGAAGCGTACATCCCAGAGCAGTCTTTCGGCGGGGTTCAAGTTCACTGTGTGCGATCACTCCATATTTATCTCTACGGTGGCTAATACCCGGCTTGCAGGCTGTCTGCAATACCTCAGACCGGTCGATCGTGCGCCGCAGAAGCAGAATAATCGCGCCCTCGATGTGGTGTTCTTCTTTTAATTCTTTGGGAGGCTGGACTGCGGCTCTGCATGCGATCGTGGTTGCAGGAGGATGTGCAGTCTTCTTCTACGCGGCTACAGCGCATGATATTTAGATATGCACCGGCTCATTTACGATGTTCAGCGTAGATTATCGACGAGCGAAGCTACACAACGTTGCCTGGATTCCAAGGTCGGTTGTGTCAAACTCTGCTCAAACCTTTTTTTGGTATACGAAGTATCATTTCTCATTTTTCACGCGTCATATTTGCTACAGCGCGTTCTTAGAATATTAGTATGCACAACCTGCGTTCCTTTCTTAATTCGGCGACCCAGCCTGCCTTCCGTTCAGAACCAACACCAGCCCATTTTGAGAGGAGCTGCTGTTGGTTAGACTGCGGGAAGGTCGTCAATGTATAACGAGGATGCAACGTGGTTGGAGCCGAGGGATTATGCATTATGAGATGCCCGGATTAGATTGAAAATTGGTTGATCTCTCGGGGGCATGTATCAAGGATACACAGTGGAGACCACATGCCACTAAGAACTGTTGTATGGCATTCTTGTATCGTATCACTTGTTGTATCTATCGGGCTTTGTGGAACGGTTTGGACCCCGTTATTCCCAGAACAGCGGTATCTTCAATCCCCATGAGCGTGCCAGCCTGATGCAGGTGGTCCTCCGCGTAATAGCTACAGCTCGGGCACTGGGCGCGGTAAGGCGAACTTGGGAATACCATTTTTCCTGCCTCTGCCATGATCTGCTTCATGTTGGTCCATCCTCTCGTCCCAACCTTGAAAGGGGGACCTGAAGAAAAGTCGTCAGGAATCATTATAATCAAGAAATGAAATCGTTGCGACCTTGACTTGCGATTTTGACTACATAAATCCTTCTTTCCCTGCTCTTCGCTTCTGATAGTGTCTATGTCAAGTGGCTGGGATACTGATGCCCAGCTTCGTTAGTGCAGCGGAAAGAGAATCGACATAAACGTAGAAGTGAGGTTTTGGCAGGAGCGTACTCGGACATGGTTGAATGCTGGTAGCGTTATAGGAGATCTGATAGCCCGCATGGCGGACAACAGTCCCGGAGTGCAAACGATTCGTGGGCGTACTTTACAGAAATCACTGGCTCAGGCAGGACTCAGGTGTGGGCCGCGTCACGATATAGGCGGCCTTTATCAGAATCTGCGCCATCCTATTCTGCAGCGGCCTAGCCATAGAGTTTGACATTGATACTATTTAATGCTTCTCAAGTCAGCATTGTCTCATTGATGACACAGAGGTACATCTCCCAAACAACTAATACAGAGGTATTCACAATTTAGTTCGAGCTTGCGCGACCTGCCGCTGGCCGCGCAACAGCATGGGCTTGATGGACTCCTACATGATCAAACCCAAGTATCAATATGTGGATATTTTCGGGCGAACGAGAAGACCGCTGACCTCATACGCCGGGGTAACCTCCGTTTGATTGAGGGGCTCAGTTTGCGCGCGTGCCCATAGGGCATCATAGACTCGTCCATCAAACACCCCCAACGCGCTGAGAATGTCTGAATCAGCCCATTAATATCATGCGTGCAGAAGAAATTAAACCTATCCAGCTCCCAATCCGTGAAGCCAAAGGCATCGCTCAATCCAATAGCATTCGGCAGCAGCTCTTGGCAGAGCTGATTGATGCGTAACCGCAGCGAGCGGCCTGGATCACTCGAGCCAGTCTGCATCCCACCCAATGGACGCAGTAAACCGAAAGATAACAGATCTACTAGACCCGCTTCAACGACGGTGAGCAAGTACTACGAGGTCAGACGCGCGTCAATTTTATTGCGACGAGACGAGAACTGAACGTGGCGTACCAGGGTATACAGAGACCGAATAACTTGGCCCGTCGGGGCAGGGAGTGCGAGGCCCGTAATGATATCGCCGACCTGGACCGCGATAAAAGCCTCTGTGACTGCTTTCGAGACACGCTGGTTAACGCTTGCGTCAGGGTTAGCAACGGTCTGTGCATGCTCGCGAACGAGGAGTGCAGCGCGCCATTCCAATAGGCTGATAGCGAACGCCAGATCTTGCCACGAGGAGTCTGTCACCTGCGGGGGGCGGTTTGGTGGGAGCAAAAGACGCAGATAGTGAGATGACGGTGAGAGCTGCGAAGCAGAGGGACTTGTGGAAGAGAAGAGCGCATTGTAGGATTTGAGAGCGGCGCGGACGACTTG
Source organism: Lyophyllum semitale (assembly GCA_018851285.1). Classification (NCBI taxonomy): domain Eukaryota; kingdom Fungi; phylum Basidiomycota; class Agaricomycetes; order Agaricales; family Lyophyllaceae; genus Lyophyllum; species Lyophyllum semitale. Next base: position 8,718 of record JABCKH010000561.1, on the reverse strand, counting down.
CTGATCCAGTACAAAGTTGTCGCCCTCGTATCTGCGATACTACTCAGCGTAAGAACGTCATAGATGCTGTGAATACTACTCACGTTACGCTTGGGAGAAAATCGGCATATAGCCTCCCAAGACCGGCGAACGCGCTGTATCCGTGCCCGCCCATCGAACGACGCGCAACCTCAATGTCATGAACGGCCAGGGTAGTGACCATCACCTTCAGGCCGCTCGTAGTCGCATGCATCTCGGCAAGGAGTGATGTATCTCCAGAGGCTAGCCGCTTAGACATAGCGTCAAACGACTTAGCCTAGTGATACGCTGGCATTAAAAGAAGGACGAGAACGGTTCGTAAGGAGACGTACCAGAGTCATCCCAAGCTGAGTGAAGACGTAGGCGTGCGAAAGAATGGGTAGGAGGCGAATGTACACAGATGGGTAGGTGATCGTCTGCTTCTCAAGTCCATCTGTACCCTTTTCACCTTGACGTCGCACTGTGCCATATCTTATGGAAACAGTGGCAGCTAGCAGGGGGGGGTGTTACGACAGAACATTGTGCGAGAATAAGTTACTCTACCTTTCGCCATCTGCCAACCTGCTGTTGTCACCATGCTACAAGGAGTCCTCATAAGGTATTCCAAACATGAGAGAGCGCATGGCGTACTTTGCACGGATGTAAAGCATCTGGAAAATTATGAGGTGGTTGCATCAACGCGAGTCTAGTAACCACTTACACCACCATAGCTGAGTTTCGCGTGCGGAGGTCGAACATATCGACCATCATCCGTGACTTGCGCGAATTTGGAAAGCATGTTCTCCTTTGGTATACGCACATGATCAAATCGCGCGTATCCATTGTCGGTGCTGGAGTAGCCCGCCATTGCCTTGGGGCCTGATTACAGAGTCAGGGCAGTTCCATATGTTTGAGTCCGACAATACAAACCGATGTCTCCAATGATGATACCGGGTAGGACCTTATGGTTATCTAGGTGTTTGTTAGAAAGCGGAAGCGTGTAGAATAGCTAGTAACGTTACCCATATCCCTCAGCGGAACAAAGAACAGATGGGGCCCGACGTCCTTTCCACCAGGAAGAATGAGTTTGGCCTGTACCACTCCATGTGTTGCGGTCTTTCCTAATCCCCCGATCCACCATTTACTGCTTGTAAGCGTCGGCGAATTAATTTCGAACTCCTGAGTGTCGGATATGAAGGTAGCTGTAGTTTCCAGTTGGGAGACGTTAGATCCGTGGCCGAGTTCCGTCTGAAGGTAGCAACCCAAGATGCCTCGTGTCGAGATTAACGGACCATACTTCGCAACAAGTGAAGGCGACCCCTGAGATAGAAAGACGGGCTGGAACGCTAACTAGCCCGTTGAGCGCCGTGCCGAGTTCATTGACTCAGACGACGTACCAATGTTATGTAGATTAATGGGAAGACTCTCGTCCAGACTCGCTATTGCTAGGGAGGTCTCCTCGTTAGACCATCGATGAGTTTCCTGAAGCTCAAAAACGCGGTTGGTCAAGGAAAGGCCGCGTTTATAGCGTTCCGTGCGCGTCATATATTCTCTGCAATGAAGCTGAATGAGAGCATATTCCAAGTTACTGCAGGAGTGAAGTGAATATGTTACCTGTGAGTTCTATCAAAGGTAGGATCGTTCTCCAGAACTTTGACGACCTTATCTCGTTTCAGCCATTCTTCGTTCCCATCTAGAAGAGTATTTCATTCAGTGCGTCAACATCCACCGTCACGGAGAGAATGAATACTTGCTGTGCAAGAAATTCCTGATCAGAGAGACGTCTATCGATGTTGCCGCTCTCGCACTGTACATATCCATTGCTGTCCTTCGTGCTGCATCGTTTATGGTTGACATCCTGGTTGATTTGGGTCAACCCTTGAACGCCGACCAAAGTTAAATGAGGAGTCGGTATACGATAACCGAGGCCCGACGGTCCACGGTGTCATGTGCTTTGAGAAATTCTTGGGAAATTCCGTCCAGGTCCGCGGCGACGCGCGTCAAGCCGCGTCTTAGGCCACCGATGCTGACTCGAAGCTTGGAACGTGATGAATCCCCAGAGGCGGGCTCCGACGGCGGCCAATTAATTTATTAATTTAAATTTAAAATTACAGAGCGTCTCCCACGTGGGATTAACCCTAACCCAAGCTTCAATCAGGTTATCTCCAAAAATCTTCACTGACTAGTACTACTTTATCGCCACCTTAAGCAAAACGGTCAGTGATCTGCCGTGCTTCAATCCGAGTCCAACCAAAAGGCCTCCTTCTCGCCAAAAACTTCTATCTATTTCCTTCATTTATTTCACTTATGGCAGAAGAAGATGTACAAATGACGGCCCCGCCAGTTGCGGAGGAAAAGGCGGAGAGCTCAACGGCTGCCGAGAAGGCGAGCGACGGAGATGATCAGGCTGAAATGGAAAAAGCTGCGAAACAGAGTATGTCCCCGATGTTGATAATGAGGTTTTTTCTGGAACTTACATCTTTTCAAGTTGAATTTTACTTTGCGGATGCCAACCTTCCATACGACAAGTAAGCCCCAAAAATCGTTTTTTTGTTGTTTAAACTATATGGCAATACAGATTCATGTGGACGCTATATACGAAAGACCCAGATCATTGGGTCTCCGTCGAGACCGTCTCCTCGTTCAAGCGCATGCGTGAATACTCGGCGCGTGGGATCGAATGGGTTGCCAATGCTCTTCGTACGAGCGACTTCCTGGAGGTGGACGAGAGCGGGAAAAGGGTTCGTAGGCGCACAGAGGTGCAAGAGCCCAAGGGCCAATTTGAGAGGAGCGTGTATGCAGTATGTGATTTATCCTGTACCGATGTCACCCCTTCAACAGCTGGTCGCAGAAAGGCTTCCCAGATGAGGACCGCACTCTGCAGCAACGATTGGAGGCCTTTTTCAACAAATATGGCAAAACCAACGCGGTTCGCATGAGACGCGACGAGAGTAAAAAGTTCAAGGTTTGTAAACCGTTTCATCGTCGTAGCCCATCTAATCTACGATCCAGAACTCCGTATTCGCGGAATTCACAGACTTTGAGCACGTCGAGGCATTCCTGAAGGCGGACCCAAAGCCGTCCTTCGACGGCAAAGAGCTTATAATCATGACAAAGTGCGTCTCTCCTCGCCCAGGCATCCATCTCGCAGTCTTCTGATACTCGTGCACCACAGAGAGGCCTACTGCGATATGAAGATCAAAGAAAAAGGACTCACGGGCAAGTCTGCGAACAACCGGCGGGAGCTGATGTCCACTACGCGGGGATTCAACGCGTTCCGAGAGATGGCGCGTTCCAAGTCGGGGCCTTCCAAGGCGAGCACGAGCGAGCCCAAGAAGGACGTCTTCCTCGAGTTCATGGGTGCCAAGCTCCTGATCCAGCAGGACGAGGAGGGGAAGGGCAGCGTCAAGTCGGAGGATGTGCCGTATGTCAAGGGCGCGACGCTCCGCTTTGAGGGATGCGGAGGGGACGTGACTTGGTCCGAGATCAAGGTATGTCAAGCAGTGGGAGGTTCGGTTGCGGACGTGGTGCTTAAAGACCCCACCAGGACCCTATCAAGGAGAAATTTGAAGGCCGCGCGCCATTCATCAGTTACTCGCGCGGGGACGACTTTGGGCTCGTTGGATTCCACAAGGCACTGGGCGAAGACGATATAGCGACTGTGAAGGAAGCGATCAAAACTATCAACTCCCGTCCGGTGACTTGGACCCTCCCCGAAGGCAAGTCCGTATCCCTCCCCTAACCTCTTTGTTGACCTTTTTTGGGGGTAATAATAGAGGCGGACGAGAAAGCGTTCCAGATCGAGCGGGCGCAGACCGCAGCGAAGTCTGTGTTTGACACTTCGATTGGCGGTGGCCGAGGGCGAGGTCGTGGGGGCGCCCGTGGACGGGGTGGACGCGACAGCGGGCGTGGGGGACGCGGAGGGCGTGGTGGAGCACGTGGTGGGCGCGGTGGACGCGGCGGTGCCGGCGGACGTGAGGGCCGTGACAAGAGGCCCGAGGCCAAAGAGGGTGCGGAAGAAGTTGGCGAGAAGCGGAAGAGGGCGGTGGAGCCCGATGGTGGTCCCGACGTCGGGGTCCGGGGCACTGCTGGGCCGCCAGTCCTCCAGAGCGCGAAGAAGGTGAAGACCGACGGGGAGGCGGCGTCATGACGTTGCTCCTCCTGTTAACGCAAAAGATACTCTTGGTGACAACAACATTTTTGGCGCAGCTGTACTTTCAAAAGCATCAGACCTGTTTCTGTACTTATGTATTTTGGTCCTAGTATCCTCCGCTCGCAAGCGTCACATGTAATTCAATCGTGATCCCATAGCCCATGCAATACATACCTTTGTAATACCCTGCAATACTTTTGGGATAATCGTTGGATAATTGCGGGTGGATGTGACTGATTTTAAAAGAGGCGACGCGATGAAAGGTTCTGGGGTGCTACATGACGTGGGTCCAGGTCACAGGTGGAAAACGGTGTTTAGCCCTACTAGTCAGTACGTCGTACTTTCCATGATTTAAAACCTCTGATGCAACAGTGCGCACAGTCAATGGTACCGCAGCCAGAACGAGCGACTAGCGAACGCAATGCTGAGGGAGTCGTAGGATGTCACCACTGGACAGATATAATACGAAGATTATTCGCATTTATAACAGCCTACCAGATAGGCTTTATTGATACAAAGGGGAATCGTTGCATACAGGATATGATCGTTGGAAACAAGAGAACGACCCGGCTTCTCAACAGACCTTTCGTGCGCCACTCAACGGCAGGAGGGTGTGCAAGCATCTCCGCAGAAGAGCCATCCTTGGACAGAACCTTGGTGTCTTCAAACTCCCAATACATCGCGTCAAGGTATTCTCCAGCGCCAGAGAGATGTGCCACCTTGCAGCAAGCTGCATGAAGGCCAAGGTACTGCGGCGACGGGAGTGGAAGGTTGATAGGACTCAATGTATCAAACTTTCCGTGAACCTCTTCTGACAACGTAAGGACATTCTCAAGACGGCGAATTTTATTGCCATCGAGATCGTCGAAAATCTTCTTGTATCCAAGACTCTCCAATACAGCCCATAGGGAAGATGCGTACGCATTCTGAAACCAGAATTGAGTATATATATCTCTAAAACTGAGCTAATACCATACCTTATCATTAGGCGTACCGTCGTTCTTCCCTGAAATATCCATGTTGGTCGTTCAGGGATGATGTGTGCGCAGTTTGTGTCTTGGTCGTGGTATCTTTTGCGGCAGCGACAACAGCGGATAGGTCATAGTATTTGGCCACAAGGCAACGAAATCCGTCCCAAGCCATTGCCTTACAAAGATTGAGAGGAAATTCTGAGATATGCTGCAAACACATCAAATGTGGCGCTCACTTTTCTTTTGGCATCGGGATGATTTTCGGCCGGCTCCTTCAAGATCTTCGATATTACCTCCCAGGTGTCGAACGACGGGCGCGATGCGGGAGAAGAATGGATGGGAGTTCTCCTTTTATACTTTTTGACTGCAACAGACTTTCAGAATCGCCATATCAGCGTAAGTAGTACTTACAAGCGAGCGTATGACTTACAGGGACGGATGAAATGCTCGCAGTAGAATCTTCCGTTGGCTTCGAGAGCGTCTTAATCCTTGCAGGATACAATTTCTTGGGCAACAGCCATGCGGGCTATTTCTGAAGGGCCCTCCAACAGAAGGTATCCGAGGATTCTCGCGTACATCAGCTTTGTGAACTGTCCTTTGACGGCTTCTTCAAATTTCAAGCCGATAGTACAGGCGCTTTTCACAGTGGGAGGGTCGCGGAAGATTCTCAGGAAGGGGCGTACCATTTACGCGTGTTGCCATTGTAGTCGACGTTCTCGTCAGAACTTCGAACGCCGCGTTTGGATCGAACGTTGCGTCCGTATTGTGTGGGAGTTGTGCGTCATCCATGACCGTTTTCCAGTCGTTGGGGTCGGTTATGTGCTGCCAAGTTAACCGCTGAGTGGGGCCGATCTTGCCAGTAGTAGGTACATCATCGATGGTCAAATATTTACTGGGCGTTTGAATATTGTCAGAGAAATGCTGTTAACGTGATGGAATTTGTGTTACCCTTATGAAAGCAGTGTCGACGCGGTGCAGGCGGCAATGAATCAATTTGTTTAATAGGATTCCGTTGCGGGGGTCGCAGAAGCTATACGCAGGACAATTTGCATATACTATTACTGTGTAAGATTGATATAAAAATGAACAAGAGGAACTCACCAGCGAACCCCTACAATGCGGCACAATATGGCACGCGTCATTCAGAATTTTGCCCGCAGGCCGGAGAGCACACACTTGCGACCTGCTTGCTTCTTGACCTTTCTAACAAATTTTGGATTTATCTGGTCCACCTCCCCCGACTCCACAGAAGTACAATCCAGTAGGGTCTCAAGCTGTACAAACCAACCCCGATCATCGTTGTGATCCTCGTTGGCTACATAATTGTAAATTTGTTCAGACCGAATTCTGGCACAACATTCTTCCCTAATGAAGTACAGATTCTCCGGGACCCATTGACGCAGAACTGTAATCCGTAAGGGAGTGCGCCATGTTGACTTACGCATGCTCCTACATATCGCAACCAAGCGAGGGGTGGATTGTCGTGGAATTGCCAGAGCGTGAATATACCGGTTTTCGGACTTGACGTAGTGATGGATATAACATCTTCCGACGTGGAGGACATGGGTGGCGTACTCTTAAAGCAGTGCTTCCATTCAAGAGAAACCTTTTGATTTGTGTAAGTTGGGGCGTACAGAGGAGAGTTGTTGACATCTGTTAACTTCAAATAAACGTTGATCAACTCGACAACCAAGATGTCCCCCCAACGAGTGTACATGATCGTGAATTCTAGATAATGCAGCCTAGTACATCTGGGCAGGTATACTACGATCAAACAGAGGAATATCGCAAGTAGAATTTTTAAAAACACCTTTGCCCACTCCGCAATCCCTGCTCTCATGTTTGGACACCATGACGTCCATCAGCCTCCTCAGGCTCGTGTTTAACTTCAGATGTTTTGGAATAAATGATTGAGCTGACGAAGCTTGAAAGTGACAGCAACATACTCATGATGGAGGCCTTTGACCCAGCCTTCGACTTCTTTATTCTTGGCAGCAGTGTTCGCACGCTCCTTCGCCGCAAGACTTTTTAAGCCCATGAACGTCACAAGGTTCATGCAAGTGTCAAAGTGATCTTGACGATGTGCATCTTCCTCATCACCGCCTTCCCCATCAGTCGACTTTTCCTCGTCAGGCATATAAGATTTTTTTTGTTTTATCTTGAACTTGATCTCTGTTTCGAACTGTTTCTTATTGTAGGCCTTAAACTGTGTCGTGCCAAAGTGATAGACAATGGTGGCTCCGTACATGTGGTCCAAAATTGCTGATGAGGGGTAAGTCTCAGGGGACTCTTCTGGGTCGATGGCGAAGGTGGCATCAGTGTTGTGAGGGACACAATCATCACCGTGACTTTCCTCCCATTCGAGAGGGTCGAGGATACGTTGCCAGGTTAAACGCCTGGTAGTGTTAGGAGGAATCAATCTAGCAGAAGGTACATCGTCCATGGCAAGGTATTTATTAGGAGTCTGGATATCACGTAAAAGACTGCTGCCAATTGTGATAGATTTTTACATACCCTTAGAAATGCAGCTGCAACACCTTCAGACTTGTTCATGCGGAAGTGATACACACGGGAAAGAGAGATTCCATTGCTGGGGGTGTCAATAGACGTGATACCCAGTAAAGTTTCAATATACTGATGCCAGGTCAGACTTTTAGTGGGACTGAGCAAGAGGAAAACTCACGCGTGAGCCTTTGGTGTGGGGCATAAGGTGGCAAGCATCCACATCCACCTTGTACCCGGACAAGACACATTTCCCACCAGCGCGCCTCTTTACTTCTTTGACAAAAGTTTTGTTATTCTTTCTCTCAGAGTTGACAGAGCTGCGTTCGACCAATGATTCTAATTGGACGAACCAGGCCCGTTTGTCGTCACCTATATTAACATCGGTAAATTCTTCCAGACTGGACACCGTACGCGCTGCTTGGATGAAGTAAATAACATCGGGCACTGGTGCCGTCGCCTCCAAAAAAGGACTGTCTGGTTCCTTCACAAGGTGTCCATCTTCTTGGCTTACACAGGCACTGACATATGTAAGCCAAGCAATGGGTTTCGAGGAGAACTCCAGGAGGCGTCTTCGAGGAATTGCAAGTGCGTGGATGTAGGAATTTCCAGACTCGACGTAGATATCGACATTCTCAGACATGGTGCATGGAGTGAAGAAAATATTCCCGTACTTGGGTAGTGGGTCTTGTAGGCGTTTGAAAATCGGCAAGAATCGGAGCGTGCGAATATCTTCCCTTGTGATTTGTCAGATCTGAGTCCATACCTGGCTTCGAGACCTGTTCCGCGCACTCCTTTTTGTCTCCGTTTCGTCTCCTTAGTCCACCTCGTCATTCCGCCCTCCTCTTCTCCACTATCTTTCTTCCTGCTCTTTGTAACTCTCATTGTCTGAACCTCGATGGCTATCTACATTTCTGGCACAGAGGAATCTTGGATCTCAGAATGGCATCCCTTTTGGTCCTAGACCGCTCAAGATGCCCTCTGTGAATACCTGTACGACAATGTTTACTCTCTGGCACAAGGGGTGGTCGATCACAGAATCGGGTACATGCATCTGGTCGCGTGGCATTGACATGTTTGATGTGATGGATGATG
>JABCKH010000560.1:0-12186 GCA_018851285.1 Lyophyllum semitale | reverse complement strand
AAAAGAAAGCGTTAAAAACGGGTCTTCGTCGCTTACCGACAGCAATCATCGTTAGATGCCGGGGCTTCATCTTTTGCTGAAGCATAGGGTTATCCGCCCTCATCCTCTCCGTGTCCTCGCCATTGCCTCCTGCGATGATGATGCCCCTATTGATGGCGCGTTAGCTATTGCGAAGACCTGGCAAAAAAGAGAAACTCACCCAGTGGTTCCTGGAGCACGCTTGAAGCTCTCGAAGGATAAACCTAGGCGCGTCCAGATGCTCTCCTTTGATGGGTCATAAAACTCCACCTTGGGCGGGGCGCCCGAGCTGACACTCGTGACATCAAATTTCTCGGCCTCCTTGTTCTCCACCATGGCCGGCTATGGGACTGGAATTACAGGCGGTGGTGAGAGAGAGAGGTGGAAAAGCGTTCATAGAACAGTCCTCGGTATTTATGTCCTTAGAAATACCGAATATCCCGGGGTTGAAAGTGATGGAGCGGCTCTGCTCCTCACGACCTCTAATCGTCACGTCTACTATTTCCATTTGTACGCTTGGCAGCCGAACAAAATACCGCTTTGAGAATGGAATCAAGATGAAGGACAGTGAAGGACTCCCTTGCGACCACATGGACTATTATTGCCAGGGCAAACGCGAAAAAGAAAACTGAGGGGAACGCACTAGATATTCGAGTAAAACAAATCATTCTCCTGCGTAACAATCTTATCCGTGTAAATTGAAGTGATAAGCAAATCCTCACCCGGCATCAGCGGATGTTCAAGTGTTCAAGCTGATAACAACTGTACCCTGCCCATTTGATGATTTGAATGTCAGAGCACTCTTGGAGCACTCAGCATATGTAGACCGGTGACCGTTCCCTCTATGAGGATAAATAGAGCGTATTTGCATCATTTGCATCCCGGGTTTTGGAGCTTTTTCGGCAAAAAGTGACGGACTGATGGCAGAAAAGTTCTATAGCGGGCTCGGGTGACCGCCGTGGCTGTGCACGACCTGGGTCCCCACGGCTCGGCTCCCGAGCTCCGACGGTTTCGAGCTCCGCCTGGCCGACTTCTCGCGGGCTTGGTCACCGATCGGCGCTTCCCATTTTGGGCATCCAACACCACCAAGCGTGGCCGGGTTTGCCAAATCTCCCGCGCCTCCTCGTCTGCTGCACACCCTTCACTCTCTCGCACCGATGGGACAACGGTCTCCTCGCTCGCACCAGTGTCTCTCGACCACCTCAAGGGATTCCTGACGACACCCCTTCCCTGCTGCCTTGCAACCAGGTAACTAGGTGATCACTAGCCTCATTCCGTGAACTCTCAGGACCTGGATCATCACCAGTCGTTCCGTGAATTCTAGCAGGACGGACGTGGATCATCACCTCGGTCTTTGCCTCTGGGCGCCGCTCGGTTGTGGGTTACTGAGTATGGAAGCATGGGAAGTACAATGAACACAGAGATCCGCTCTCCGGCAAATCAAATGAAACAAACGGGCAGATGGTAACGCGCATTCAATCGATGATACCAACTTTCTCCCCAGTAGCACTGGCCGTATTATCGTTGCCCACCCAATGATAACCTAATTCTATTTCTCCTTATCTGCGTGTGTCTTGCCTTGCTTGAGTGAAGGAAAGTCTCAAGTAGGATCTGTTTGAGCCTGGCATCCGACACATTTCTTTTCCAGTCCCATGGGTATCACAGGGCTATGGAAGGTATGCAACACCTGTTGCTACCCTGAAAAGTGTGCACCGCTCATCCATTTGAGAACTGCAGGCTGTTGAGCCTGCCCAGACAGAGCACTCGTTATTAAAGCTAGCAACAACCGAAGAGTATCTACAAAACCCGGCGAGGCGCTACCTTGTGCTTGGGGTTGATATAAAGTAAGTAGGCTTCCATTTCCACCTACCTCTCGATTTTATTGACAAAAGCCAAGGCTCTGGATGGACAGCTGCCGGGCAGCAACCAGGCAGCGCAAGTCTCCATATGCATGCCGGAGAAAACCCGGAACTTCTACGCGTGTTCTTCAAGCTCTGCCGCTTTCTCCAGCTTTCCGTAGTCATTTGTTCCCGATGGCCCTGGTCGTCCATCTGTCAAGCATGGCCAATCTGTACGGAGGCAACCATTGTGGATGACAGAATCTGTTTAGGAGCTCGTCGCTGCCTTTGGCTTTTACATTCACCAGGTAAAGCGAACCGTGAATTATTATGGTCACAGCTGATATGGTGATATGCAATATTAGGCTCCAGGTGAAGCCGAGGCAGAGCTTGTGAAGCTCAATAAACAAGGGGTGATTGATGGAATTCTGACTGACGACTCGGATACACTTGTCTTCGGTGGTGAACGCATCATCCGCAGGTCTGGACCCGCAATATTTTCGTTTCTTCCTTCCATGTGTTCACATGTAGTATTTAGACCACCAGGATCAAATGACTTCGACCCTGTTTATCTGTATACCGCGAACTCTATCCAGCATTCCGATGGCGTAAACCTAACTCGGGGTGGCCTTCTCTTATTTACTCTACTCGCTGGTGGGGACTATGATCATAGGATTGATGGGTGTGGCTCGATGACTGCTTGTGTGCTGGCTGTGATACGTTACTTGATGCAGCGACATCAATGTCTGAGATGGTCCTGCAAGACTATCTCCACGGCGGGCGGCATGATCTGCAGAGTGCAAATTCACGGGGCCACCTCAAGTGCCGCAATCCCGGAATTTCGCAGAAGATTACTGCCGAATTTCCTCAGCTTGCTGTTCTATACCGCTATCTAGATCCCCTCACGTCTCACCCCTTGTAGACTTCATTGAACTTGTGTAAACTATTGTTTAAACTCGAAAAAATTGGTGATGTCAAGGTTTTCCGAAAGCGCTGTACTGTATGTACACGGGACCGATGCGGTCCTAATTGGTATGATGTCGATGTTATCTAGCATGGGTAGCACGGAGGTGCTATTCGTGGTCTGATTTATGAGTGATCCGTGGTGATGGTGCGTGTGTGATAAGGCAATGCATCAAGGAATTAAAGAGCAAAAAATCAGGGGGGGGAACTTAAATGTTTTCCACATCTCCAAAGTCCATCCAGATTCCGGATTCCGTACCTTTGTCCATCACTGTTTTCGTGCATGTTTGCTTGTCATGCGTATCTGTTTCCCGTACTTCCAGAAGAGCCACGGCCTGAAGCGGAAATCAGTGGTCAATAACTTACGAAACAAGCCGAGGGCGGGGGGAAAAGACGTACGCGGGACACCCAAGGACAATCGCCACGGCGGCCAGTATCGTATCGCCTTTCCCATATCCGAGCTTTTTGTACATCGCGGGTGCGAACAACGGAAATCCAAACCCCGCCAACGAGCGCAGACACGAGACAGCAGCAAGAGCTAGGAAGTAGTAAAGATATCAGAAGTCAACGAACAGTCGATACCACTAGGGTGAATCCCAAAACAACGAAACTCACCAGAAGCGGCGTGTAGTGTGAACGCGTCAACGATGTATGTTTGCATTGATTGAAATAAGAGAATTATTGAACCTCCCACGAGCGCGATGCCCTAGGAAAAATTAGCATGCCGACAATCGACATCGTAGGTCTGCGCACAATATCCGTAACGATCCAATGTACATGTTCCTGAGCCGCCCATCCACTTATAAGGAGGCCAATAGGCAAAAGGATCGTTCCCGGCACCATGGATGCTGGAGGTTATCGTCAGGATGGGCGTGATCGACTAGAAAAGTCCTTACTGAGGCGGAACTCAGGCTCGCCGACACCGTTATTCTTATTTTTGAAGTATACGTAGATTCGGTCCATGTACCGCGCATTGACCTGCGCGGCGAGGCCGAGACCAATACCCAGCGCGATATAGTGCAGTCCCGCGATGCTCGTCTTCTCATGATAGGTGCCCTCGAATATTCCAGGTATAGTCGTAAGGAAGACTGGATGCTATATGAGCTCGGCACAAGTATGGAATACAGGTACTCACGGTAGAAAATTCCGTAGAGAAAGGCCATGTAGATCCCGAACAGTTGGACGATGTATTCATGGGCGAAAAGGAGGAACGGACGGGTGAGAGCTCTGGAGAAGATTTGCGACCATCTGCGAGTAGGTACAATTACAATTGAGCCTCGCGGTGAACATGTAGTGTGGTGGGTGGCTTACGATCGCTCCCCTTTCTCTTCATAAATAGTACGCACGTCTTTCTTTTGACCCTTTTCGGCATCCATCGTTTTCCTGATCTTTTCGGCTTTCTGCTCTAGAAGAAGGGGTGCAAAGGCTGGAAAGAAGAGATATTAAAGAAGTGGATAGAGAGCTGCTGAGAAGAGTGGTATACTTTCTTGGAGAAAAAAGAGACCGAATACGTTAATGACGATGGCGACGATACTCGTCGACCAGAACTACGTGATGTGGTCAATGTCTGCCCTGCATGAGGCAGGATAGAACTCACCACCCAACGCCAGGTAGACCGCTCTGCGATCCTGGATATAACATAGTGAGCTAAGCGTCGAAGGAAGTGGTAAGTGTGTTCTTGAACCTCACCATGCTCCGCAAACAGGCCCGACTACGGGCCCAAGCAAAGGTGCAAGAGAGTATATTGCAATGGCTTTTCCTCGTTCTTCAGCTGGCCATACATCTCCAAGAACGCCACCACCGACCTGAATTAAAACACTGGAGTAAGAAACGGAACATCAATTTCTAACAAGAACGCACGGATAGAGGAGCGCTCCCACCCAATCCCGACAAGAATCGAAACGCGATAAACTGTCCCTCGTTTTGCGCAAAACCACAGCCTAAATTCCACGCTGAACACCAGTCAGCTTGAACAAGACTCTCTTGAGTTGAAGGGCTACTCACCGAAATAAAACAGATTTGACAATTGAAGTACTCGTGACCTTCCGTAAATCTCGCTGAGCGGTCCCAGGAACTAAGCATTGCCTTAGATCCTACGAGGGAATGTCACTGTAGTTCATGATGTCACTCACGAGAGGCCCAATCGCTGTTAACATAGTTAGAACGCGGTATTCAACAGTGGCCTCGAATTAAACTCACCGTATCCCAAAACAAATACCGAGGTCATCATCGCGACTATTACACTCTGTGTGACTCTGAAATCGCTTGCTACCTGGAGCGTTGCGGGTGCGACCATAGATGAGGCGACCGGGGATATGAATGTGAATGAAGATACAACGATTGTGGCAGCCCACTTTCGACGATACGACCAGCTACACGATCTGAGTAAGGATTTGTTTTGATCCTTGCGAATGCTAGCTCACTTTTTAGGATTGGCTGGATCATTGGGACCGTCCCAATCAACGATAATGGCATCATTCGACTCCGGTGTCATGGTGTGCTTGGCCTCGGTATAGGTGTCCTTCTCGAGAGTAGGGGTCGGACTCGTTTCGTTGGGGTCGTGAGGCATAATAGTGGGAAAGTAAGGAAAGAAGGCCTCTCCATGTGTGCTTTTATAGATTTTCACATCATTATTGACGAGGTCGTGGTCATCGGCCCACGACTATCAATGTTCGAGTCATGGGTGAGTGGCTGTCTGCCACCTGCCGCGGTGCCGGTTCCAAGTTACGAAAATGAAATGTCAGGTCGTTCCACTAAAAATCCAGATTGCAATTGATATTTGCTCCTTTTGCAGATATACGGGGGCCGAGGACAGTGTCGAGTGAAGGAATCCGTGATCTGGTAAGTCTGGGGCTGAGTGAATGGGTGTTATTATATTTCGGCCTAGCTCTCGTCGAGTCGGCAAGACGAAGTGACGAGAGTGAAAGAATCGTAATCGGGTAGGTCTGCGGCCAATCTGTGAATGAGTAAGTAGGAGTTGTATATATTTTAGCCTACATACCTAGCTCTGGTCGAGTCGGCCAGACATGATGCATAAATGACTTGAGTCTGGCACGAGAAGAGCGTCAGACTTGTCGGACTCAGTCTAAAGACTCGGCCCGTTAACAACGTATGATGACATCGGTCATTGAATATTTCGGCCCGAGTCCGAAATTGAATATTCCTCTGCTCCTTTCTACTCGACCAGCCATAACGATGTTAAATTTATGCGTGCTTTACTAGGGACAAGTCTGGGTTCTCCGTGCTGCAGAAAGCAGTGAAAAGCAGAGTTAGAATTTCTGTATTGATTTTATGCTAATGTACATACAACGCTTCTATGGTGCGTCTGTCATCTACGCAGTACGAGTAGTAAGTCGTGGTATGAATCATGAGTGGTTCGTGGTAATGTGTGCGTGATGAGACAAATGTGTGCGTGATGAGACAAATGCATCAGTGAACAGGACCAAAGGGAAAGAGGTATAAAAACAACCCGAGAAAGAGTCTTCCATACAGTTGAGAGCAAAGCAGGGTCCATCCAAAAAAGTCCATCCAAATTCCGTACCTTCGCCCATCACTGTTTTCTTGCATATTTACTTCTCATGCGTATCTGTTTCCCGTACTTCCAGAAGAGCCAAGGTCTGAAGTGGATGTCAGTTGTCAACTGCAGAATGAGCGCGGGCGGGGGGAAGAGAGGACGCACGCGGGACACCCAAGGACAATCGCCACGGCGGCCAGTATCGTATCGCCTTTCCCATATCCGAGCTTTTTGTACATCGCGGGTGCGAACAATGGGAACCCAAACCCTGCGAACGAGCGCAGACACGAGACAGCAGCAAGAGCTATGAAATAGTAAGGATGTCAGAAGTCAACGAACTGTCGATACCACTAGGTTGAATCCCAAAACAACGAAACTCACCAGAAGCGGCGTGTAGTGTGAACGCGTCGACAATGTATGTTTGTATTGACTGAAATAGGAGAATCATCCCCGCTCCCACGAACGCGATGCCCTAAAAAGAAGTCAGCTACGCCAACGATCAACATCGCAGGCCTGCGCACAATATCTGTAACGATCCAATGTACATGTTCCTGAGCTGCCCACCCACTTATGAGGAGGCCAATAGGTAAAATGATCGTCCCCGGTACCATTGACGCTGAAGTCTTTGTCAGGCTTGGCGCGATCGACGAGCGAGATCAATAAACACTTACGGAGGCGGAACTCGGGCTCGCCGACACCGTTATTCTTATTCTTGAAGTATACATAGATTCGATCCATGTACCGTGCATTAACCTGCGAGGCGACGGTGAGACCAACACCCAGTGCGATATAGTGCAGTCCAGCGATGCTTGTTTTCTCGTGATATATGCCTTCGAATATCCCAGGCATAGTTGTGAGGAAGACTGAACGCTATATGAGCTTGGCGGAAGTATGGAATACAAGTACTTACGGTAGAAAATTCCGTAGACGAAGGCCATGTAGATTCCAAACAGTTGGACGATGTATTCTTGGGCGAAAAGGAGGAACGGACGGGTGAGAGCTCTGGAGAATATTTGCGACCATCTGGGAAGAGGTACGATCGACCTCTCGGTTAAAGTGTAGTGCGGTCGATGACTTACGATCGGTCTCCCTTCTCTTCATAAATAGTACGGATGTCTTTTTTTGGACCCTTTTCGGCATCCATCGTTTTCCTGATCTTTTCGGCTTTCTGCTCTAGAAGAAGGGGTGCAAAGGCTGGGAAGAAGAGAGGTTAAAGAATTGGATAGAGAGGTGTTGAGAAGAGTAGCCTACTCTCTTGGAGGAAAAAGAGACCAGATAGTTGAATGGCGGCGTCGACAATACTTGTCGACCAGAACTACGTGCTGTGATAAATGTCACCTGTCCTGCACGAGGTGGGATAGAACTTACCACCCAACGCCAAGTAGACCGCTCTGCGATCCTGGATATGACGTAGTGAGCTAAGCGTCGAAGCAAGGGCAGGTATGTTCCTGAACCTCACCATGCGCCACAAACAGGCCCGATTACGGGACCAAGCAAAGGTGCAAGGGAGTAGATTGCAATGGCTTTTCCTCGTTCTTCAGCTAGCCATACATCTCCAAGAACGCCACCACCGATCTGAAGAAAACATTGGAGTAAGAAACGGAACGTCAATTCGCTAACAAAAACGTACGGATAGAGGAGCACTTCCACCCAACCCAGACAAAAATCGAAAAGCGATAAACTGTGCCTTGTTCTGCGCGAAACCACAGCCTAAATTCCACGCTGAACGCCAATCAGCGCAAACAAGACTCTCGAGTTGAAAGGGTGGCTCACCGAGATAAAACAGATTTGACAATTGAAGTACTCGCGACCTCCCGTAAATCTCGCTGAGCGGTCCCAGGAACTGAACATTGCCTTAGATCTAGAATGCAGTTGATGACGTCACTTACGAGTGGCCCAATCGCTATTAACATAGTTAGAACGCGGTATTGAACGGTGGCCTCAAATTGTACTCACCGAATCCCAAAACAAAAACCGAAGTCATCATCGCTATTATTACACTCTGTGTGACTCCAAAATCGCTTGCTACCTGCAGCGTTGCGGGCGCGACCATAGATGAGGAGACCGGAGATATGAATGTAAATGAAGAGACAACGATAGTGGCAGCCCATTTTCGGCGATACGGCCAGCTACACCGTATCTGAATAAAAGTTTTGTTTGAATTCTTGCAAATAGCTCACTTTTTAGGATTGGCCGGATCGTTGGGACCGTCCCAATTAACGATGATGGCATCATTCGATTCCTCGAGAGTTTGCGTTGGACTCGTTTCGCCGGGGTCGTGAGGCATGATAGTGGGAAAGTAGGGAAAGAAGGTCTCTCCAGTGTACTTTTATAGGGCTTCCGCATTGACGGGAGAGTAACCGGGTCATGGTCATCCTTGTGCTCATCGACTGAATTTCTGATCATGGCAGCTGCCGCAGATGCCGGCTGCCGTGATGCCGGTTCTGAGTTACGAAAATAGATATGTCGTGCAAGCCTTGTCGTGCCTGTGCCTGCTACAATTAAAATTTTAAACCGTCTACTTACTTCGTAATACTTATCAGCACCTGGCAGGTTGCTTGCAAAAAATCAAGGCCTAAAACCCCTGGTAAAACTACAAAAATTGTCTTTTCCAACTAATGGAATGTCAAGACGTTCATTGTCAAGCCAGAATCCAGATTGCAATTGCTCCTTTTGCGGGGGAACGGCGGTTGAAGACAAGAAAGAATCGTAATCT
The DNA here is from genome assembly GCA_018851285.1 of Lyophyllum semitale. Classification (NCBI taxonomy): domain Eukaryota; kingdom Fungi; phylum Basidiomycota; class Agaricomycetes; order Agaricales; family Lyophyllaceae; genus Lyophyllum; species Lyophyllum semitale. Next base: position 3,137 of record JABCKH010000560.1, on the reverse strand, counting down.
GATAGTATACTACATGATATAGGGTCTGCGGCCAATCTGCCGCTGAGTAAGTAGGACTCGGAGTTGTGTGTACATACGTATTCTCGTCAGACGAGCAATTCGAGTGAAAGAATCGTAATCTGGTAGGTTTGTGGCTGAATAAGTCTGTGAGTAGTAGGAGTTGTATAGATTTCAGTTCGTCGAATGGGCAAGATCAGTGCTTGACAACGAGTCCAGGACCCAGTGCGTCGGACTTGTCGGACTAATTTCAAGCCGCTGACAACTACGTAATAAATATGATGTCATCGCCGGTCCGAAGTCGGTGGCTTGAATATATGAAGGTTCTTCTGCTCCTTTTTACTCGCTCAGCGACTCAAGCCACAGCGCTTAGTATAAGGTCAGGGAAACAATGTCAAGTTTATGCGTGCTTTACCAGGAAGCAGTCCGCGTTCTTCGTGGTGCTGCATGCGCAGTCCTTAAGCGACTGCATTGACGTCCTCGTTTTGATCTCCAGGAAAACGCGGAACCTGACTCAAGGAGAAGCTTGAACGTTTGAACATTTGAACACCCAACGCCGCTCACTGTCTTTGCGAGATCGATCATGCGCTTAGAACTGTCTGTCGGTAAATCTCATTTCCAAACCCGGCCCTCTGACACCATTGGAGGAGGCAGCTCTGAAGCCAATCGCTCAAAGCCTCATGGACCGAGCGGCGACCTTTCGAGCTAACAACGATGCGCACAGTGCCATGCAAGTCTACTCCAGGCTCCTTCCTCTTCAGGGTAAACTCTACACGATGGAAAGCGTAGAGGCAGCCGAAAGTTTCAACAACTACGGGGAGTCTTTCCTGGGGCAGGGATGGTGGTTCGCTGCAGGAGAACCGCTGATACAAGCTCTCAAGGTACGAGAGGAGGCTCAGTTTGGCGGGATGGGTTTGGGATCGAAATCCGATGCGGGGATTTCGAGGGAGAACATGGCGAAAGTGAAAGAATCGGAGAGCAAGTTGCTCGAGGCGAGAGAATTTCGCATGCGTGGACAGGGTAACGGCACAATGATTTGCTCCTACTCAAAGGTTCGCGAGATTGTCTTCTCTCCTTCCGTTCTGCCACCTGACGTGAGTTATTCTGAACAGTGCCTCGCTCAAAGAACGCTGAAATTATCTGAGCTAAACCACTGCTCAGGCTGTCGATGCGCTTTCTACTGCTCTACGGCGTGTCAGGTGCGCGACGGACCATGTTTTGTGGTGATTTCGCAGAGTTGACCCAGTTATCTTCCAGAGGTCTGATTGGAAAAGACACAAAACCTGTTGCAAGACACACGGTGCGAAAGCGAAAGCGCAACTTGACGTTTGATGTTTAGGGAACCGTCGTCAATCTCCCAAGAACCTTCATCGAAGGGGAAGGTTAGGATATGTGTAAGCATGTAAGCTTTGAGCTCCTGGAGCGATTCTGAGCCAGCGCCTGTAATGACATGTCATCCTCATCTACGTATCGACTGAAATCTATCAGATCTTCCACGCCGTTGCGGAGGTTCAGCTCATGACAAAGCAAATACCGTGGCCAGCACGTCGCTTGTTCGATCCCATTGCGCGCAGAACTCCTGATGGTTTTTCTCAGCCATCCCCCTGGTTTGATTTAAACCGCGTACCCGTTCTGCGGCCCAGGCCGACTCCAGGACTGCCTACGAAACGAACAATAACAAATGATTTCGTCGATAGATATCGATCCGGAATGTTTCGCTCTTCCAATTCGCCTGGAGTCGACAATGGATTTACATATCTGGCTAATCGGTGCTTCCTTGTCTTGTCGATGTGCTTAACTCCGACGTTCTAGTCTGGGTCCGCTGTTTCAACATTCTATTGCAATACGGGTCTGAATTTGAAGGCGTTTCGATTATAGATACTACAATCACGCATGCGTGCGTGGAGACATTCATGCGAGTATAGAAATTACATATCTAACGTAAAGTCGTCAGGCCTTCAGAATTTTTACGCTCACCTGCCGACCAACATCGGTTGGTCCTGAACCACCATGCCATGCTTCCACTGCAGAAGGCAACCCTGTGGAGCCTGCATTGAAGGAGATCATTCAAGGCTATCTGGATCGGGCAGCAACCTTTCGCGCCCTGAACGAGCATGAATCCGCCCTCTATGCCTACCTTCGCATCGCTTTCTACCACGACAAACTCTACACCAAACAAAGCGTCGCGTCGGCGGAAATCTACAACAATATCGGGGAAGCGTTCATGAACACGGGCAGGGTTCGGAAGGGCCATTTAAGACAGCCCTGGAGGTACGGGAGGAGGTGCAGTTTGGTGGGCTGGAGCTGGGACCGAGATATGATGCGGCGGTCTCGAGGGAGAACATGGCGAAAATGAAGGAATGGCAGGGTGACTTGCTGGGGGCGAGGGAGTTCCGCTTGCGTGGACAGAGTAACTACACGATAATATGCTCAGCATACTCGGAGGTATGCATGAGTGCCCTTTTCCTTCGATCTCGTAAAACCTGACGACATTTGTTTGAACAGTGCTCTAAGCAACACACGTTGAAGCTCTCAGAGCTGAACCAATGTGGAGGCTGCCGATGCGCTTTCTACTGTTCCGCGGCGTGTCAGGTATGTCACCGAGTGCGTTCCACACTGGAGCATGGGTTTGACCCACTTCACTTCAATCAGATGTCCGATTGGAACAGACACAAAACCTGTTGCAAGGCGTTCGGTGCTTATACTAAAGCGCAAGTTTCCGGAGTCTGCTGATTAGTTTAGACCATTGTCTTTGCCTGCTTTCGGACCTTTGAAGCCCGTTCTCGTCAGCGATCTTCCTGAATTTTCAAGAGAGACTTACGTCGCATACATACGAAAAACAAGACATACTCATGATCTGGTACCGTATGTTAAATTAAGCATGTATCTATTTTTAGTTCAGGCATCCCCATCGTCAAAGGCTGGTGGATGAGTCGATGTACAGCAATGATATAAAAAACATAGCATAGCGTAAAACCAATTGAAGAGCATTCATTTGAAAGCGCTCTATGGGTGTCCTTATTGGACAAAAATAAAATTCGTTTGTGTAATATCATTTCCATGAGTGCAGGACCAGGATTCGAACCGAGCGCCCGAAATTCGCGTGATGCTAACGCAGACTCAGATTCGTTTGATCACGT
>JABCKH010000559.1:0-12188 GCA_018851285.1 Lyophyllum semitale | reverse complement strand
TCTCTAGTGGTAGTTTAGCGCGAAAATTTGCAAAAAGTTCGCGAACTCATGAAGAGTTTTCAAAAAAAAATCCTTTGGTAACGCGCAAAATATCGTGATGAAGAGATGAAGAGATCAAATTTTTCGGTAACGCGTAACATCGAGTGAAGAGTTGGTCGTAATAGTACAGTAGAGTCGAAACGTGGTTTTCAGTTCGCACAGGTATGGCGAACACACATAGATCTGAGCCATGTTCCTCGATGCGGATAACAGTGGCTTCTGGGACCAGAAAAGTTTCCCAATTGGGATCGTAGTCGGGGTGCGAGGAGGTAGGGAGTGAATAAGGCGACATTGACTTCTTCATATGATAATCAATAGAAAAGACCTGTTCGCCTAGGTTGTACCCGGATGCTACAGCATATATCTTGATGTCCTCGGGTGCACAGATGTGCCTCCGTTTACCGTTGACGAAGTCGAAGGAATAGAAGCCCTCGGCATCCCCGGGCCACATACGAACCATCAAGTCATCTCTGACTTTTGCGACAACCACATATTCTTCGATTTTGGGTTTGCGCTAGCGATTGGGATAGGTGTTTAGAGAGTCAAGACACTAGTTAATAGAACTCACCCCGAGCTTTGGGACCTGATCATAACCGTTAGGAAACGCGCGCTGCATTCCCACCTCAAGCTCTTCGTCGATGAGTTCCATTATCTTCATAGCAGCTTTGAGTGTGCCATATGACTCGATAGAGTTGTCAATGACCATCTGCTCCGTCAAGCCATAGCGCTTCGCCATCGACTGCACGTAAGCCTTCTCTACATCGCTCAAAGCGTGGGTGGGTGGGGCACGGGTGGCGGGTTTAGCCTGCAAAGTAGAGACATTCATGGTAAATGAAAGGGTCACAGGAGTTACCAAGGAGTTACCATACTTGGCATGAGGACTTTTAAAAAGGGGCTACCGCAGACACACCTGGCAGCTTTGCCATATGCATTAATGGCTTTCAGAACATTGTATCTGTCGTTTTTGGGCGCGTGGGCAGTCTGAGTATGGGACGGACTCTTGTGGCAGCTTGAACAAAGTCCGGCAAAATACGGACCGGTCGGACGTTTGGATCGGAATTAATATTTTCGCAGTGGGTCAATTTCGCGGGCGAATGTGGCGCATCGCCCGCATGTTTTCTGGTGTCATTCATGCAGCGGGGATCTGGTTATTCTATGAGCATGGACAAGGGATTCTGGACACATCCTTTCAGATCCTAATATTCAGAACCTTCCGTCGATAACTATAATACATTTGAATTCTTATATCGAGTCAACCATTCATCATCGGCCTTGTGTTCGTTCTTTCACCTCCAGCGCCTTTTGTTCCCGCCATTCACAGTGGGACTCATATTCGCACGAACTAGACAATGGGGGTAAGTGGAAGCAAAAACGAGCAGGCTAGCCACCTACCGACATCTCCGGGCATCTTCTAGTGACACCCCCTGAGGTTCCCTGTCGCCGTGCCACCATTGTAAAGCGCGCATGATATGGTCATTTAACATTTGCTCCTCGTATATGAATTCCTTGACACCAATGATCGACATATCGTAGATTTCGGCGTTGTCGCCAGATCCTTTTTGTGGCTCCGTAGAGGGAAGGGGTGTTTGGTTGGGATTTGAATGACCTCATATAACTGTTAGATGTCATCTGCGAGGAAAAAAAGGCAGATCCCACCATTGACATCACTGCTGCTAACTTCCTTTTCTGATAATGACCCCCTTGCCTCGAAACCCACTGTAGGTGCCTCTTCCACTGAGGTAGACACAAGTATAACACCGTTAGATTTCGCTTGTAAGACGTCTGAGACACCGGTATCTCTGCTTGGATTGCCAGAGAGATCATGCAGACTTGCTTCTATAGCCCTAGCAAGGTCAAGTTCCTCCTGCGTCACGTTGAAACCGTTCTGCGCTCGCATCTTGCCTTTGCCCTTGTTCCTGGCTTTCCATCTGGGGCCTTGCGGTTGAAGGCGATAGATAATCTGCAATGTCTTGTCTACCCCACAGACGTGGAGCGCTTGCACCATTTCCACCCAAGCCTTCACAAGATCGTTTAAGCACGAGGTCGTCCACTTGTCGTTCTCCGTGACCAAGCCCGCTTGGATCAAGAATCGAGTCGAAAACGACATCAAGGGATCCAAGTCCAGCCGTCTCCAAAAGGATGCAAAGTCAAAAGGAGGAGAAGTCGAGGTCAGGTCCCTAAGGAGGCGGTAGTACAGCATCAGCTGTATCCGCGAGGAGAGCGTGTCTTGATGGGAAGGAAGGGAATTCGTGCGTCTTGTTTTTGTGTCTATTAGATGTAGAATACTTTGCGCTGGAGGCGGAGGAATTGATGACGTGTTCAAAGGCGGAGGGGAGGCTCCCTCAACCTTGTTGGGACTGGAGTCACCCTCCGAAGCGGAGGTAGGATCATTTGAAGGACCTGGGAGGAACTCGGTTATCAGGGGCTGGGCAGGGGAAGTCGACCTTCTAGGTTTCTTTAACTTCGGCGTTGCTGGGGATGGATCGGACTGGCGCTTATGTGATATGAGTTGTGATTGTGGCCGTCTCAGAACTTCGTCCTATACACACCACGTCGTCAAACTGTGCGTTTACAATGGAGAAGAAGATAAAAGATGAACTGACTATGATGCCAAAAACAACTTCGTCCTGCAAAACTCCAAAGACCGGCATTTCACGCTTAAACGCGCAGGAATATTAGGGATGAACTTGAGGGACAACCGTTAGGGGACAGTAACCTACAGTAAAGCCTTCAAGAACGATGCACCGTAAGCACGCCAGCATGTTGACGAGACTTGACCCAGTGAATAAAAATTAGCGGCTAGTACACGGTCCATGAAGAATGCATCCCACACCGCAAAGCCCACTGTTCCTCCTCTGAGGTGATATCCACCTGCAGCTCTTCCAACTTGATTTCGCGCTCAAGTTGCTTGTGGATCGCCTTCGAAGCCATTCAGCCGGCAGTCCTTTGAGCCTGGAAGTTGGATGCATACTCACCCGTCCCTGCTTCGTGGTCTGATCGTTCTGGGCCGCAACAGCCTTCTCGACGAATATTTCTTTCCCCTTCGCAGAGACGAAGGAGTCCGGGCGAGACGCTATTGGCCCGGATCGTTGCTGACGCAGTCCATAGTCGAACTGGACTTCACACCTGGGCTCCCGTAGGCATCATCACGAAAAGCTACAAAGTGCAGACGCGACGTACCATGCAAGGGACGCCAGGTCCGTCACCCAAAGCGCGCCCCCACGTCTATACTGTTCCAAAGGGCTCAAACCGGAGCCAACGCCCTTCCTACGTTCATCAACCGACGTTGACGTGCAGCCGGACTTTGGAGACAACGCGTCGAACTCTAGCGCCGCAAGTTCAATCGAAACCTTGGGCCCGCCCTGAGCTTTGCGCGCCACATCGGCATCTATTTGCTTCAGATCGTCTTCCGTGAATTCGGAGAAGTCGAACGCGGCATATTCGTCGTCTGACGCGTTCATTGCTAAACAAGAGGGGTGATCGCGGCATCTGTGACCGTGCGACTCAAATTCGACCTCCTCTTGAATTTTTCTACTATATATATATTGTGGATGGAAGGAGCGCATCATCGTCGTAACAATTTACTATTCCCAAGGCTAGAAAACTAGAGTGCGGACCGATGTTCGTACGAGTATATTGAACATACATAGGTCTTCGTCGTGTTGAGTGATACGGAGTATGCCGCCTTCCGGAACGACATTTGATTCTTGAGATGCCGATCGATGGACAAGACCTCCTTGCCTAGGTTGAAACTAGATTCTGCGGAATATATCTTGATGAGCCTTCTCTGCGTCGCTCAATGCGCAGGTGGGAGGGACCCCAGTGGTGGGTCTAGCCTGCAGAGTGGATGCAACGAGGTGAGTGTTCATTGTAAAAGTCGAAATGAAAACAAGTAAGACCCAAACCCCTCTGTAAGTGAATCATCGCGCGATCACACTTCAATAGATGCATAGATATATATGTTACAAATGCCAGCACGATATACAACTAGAGGGAGAAAATGTCAGAGATCGTTGTTGATATTCGTGACGATGATGAAGTATGGACAAAAGCAAGGTGGTGTTAGATGGAAATGATGTTGCTGTAAAGGAAATGATAGGAAATGCGTGCCGCCGATATAACGGCGACTAAGAATGATGAGGGGTGGATTGGAAGTTGAACAAAGGAACAAGGACCAGATACACTGCAAGCAGACAGATTTAGAAAAAGCCGGTGCGTTTCGTTCGGAGATTCCTGAGGCGGGCCAAAAGATCCTGTAGGACAAACCCCATCAGGACCAACATCATCACAACCCCAAGACAAAAAACGTACCTCGACCTCCTCAGAATTTAGCGTCCCGCGCTTCCTCTCATGCTCCAGTCCATTCTCGATGCTCTCCAACACATCCGTAATGAGCTCCCGATAATCCACACCAAAGAACTGCGTGAGCTTCGCCGCCCTCCGCCTGCGCGCCTGGAAGTCTGACATCTCCGGGCGCGGCGTAGAGACGCTATACTCGGACCCTATAGATATGATGGAGGTGCGGGCTGGGAGCGAGCGGCGGCGCTCTGACTTTGTTGAGGAGGCGTTGGAGAGACGCCGATCGCCGCTGGGCGGGGTACGGGTGAAGGGCTGGATTGATGGAGGGTCAGTCGTGTCTCTCGAGGTGAGGTACTCGTGCAGCTCCGCAAGCGACTCCTTGTCATCCTATAACAAAAAGAATGATGAGTTCATGGTCAGCGAAGTGGATGGTAGCCGTACCCGATCGATGATATCGTTGAGCGAATTCAACGACTCCTGGTAGTGGGAATATACGGCCGAGATCCGCGGGCGGACATCCCGTTCCCGAGAGTCACTACGCCCCTTTGGCAGCAGGGCCTTGCTCGACTCTGAGGTGCCTGGACGGTTGTCCTTGGATTTCTTAGGCTTGGAATATGATGAGCGATTGGGGTTGCGCAAGCCAGTCACGGGCGGGAGGCTCTCGCCAGGTGAGGTCCAGCCAGAGACCAGGTTGTTCGATACGAAGGAATTAGTACCTACAGACGGCGAGGGCGAGCGGCGGGTGTGGTACAGGGTTTGCGGAGGTGCAACGCCAAAGACCTGCATGATAGGTCAGACGTAGTCATTGAAATGAGCAGCGGTCTGAGAACGTACCTTCTCCATCTTCTGTGCCCGTCTGACGTTGATGGCCTTCTCACGGTAGTTAAGATCCTCCTTGATCCTGTCGACCTCGTCCGACCATGACGAGTGATATGCAGCGGCGGAGCTGCTCCGTCGACGCCTTATCCACGCCTTCCTCGATGCTTCCTCGTTCTCAAGCAGTGGTGCCATGGCGGACATAGTGTGATCAGCTGGGGGAAGTGTGGGTTCGGAATCGTCGAGGCCCAGGACGAGGTTAGTGGGGACGCGGGAGCCTAGAAAACGATGCAGCTTTGCGAGCTTTTCGCGCTTGCGTCTGCGGGTTTCTTCTACCTGTTCATCTGGGGTCATGTTCTCAAATAGGGATTGAGCAGACGGAGAAGACGGCCGCCGGCCACGGCTTGGAGCGGCCTTCTTCGGTGTGACGAGTGAGGCCGAGCCGAGATCATCTGACAGATCGATGAACGATGTCGGGGAAGTCGAGCCAATTTGGTCTAGTGCGTGGATGTCGGTATCAGGTGAACGAAATGATTTCACTGACTCCTCGCTGTCTTTCGGCAATGGCAGATCGTCTGGATTAAGGGGTGCGGAGTGTCTTCGGCCATTGTTATTCATGTAATCCGAGGCGGGAAACCATGCATCCTGCTGGTTTACGGCAACGTCGAGGTTGCTTGAAACAGAGGCTGCACGCTGACGGTCACTGCTGCCGTACGATATTAGAGGTAATACCGGGGGTTTATTTGACCGCGAAGACTCTTGCTGCTGAGGGAAGACATCCGGCCCCGGGGGCTGGCCAAAGACCTGTGCAAGCTTGCGACTTTTCCTGATGAGATCAGAGCGTTCTTCGAGATCAAGAAAATTTGTTGTCGGCGGTAATTTATTCAGTAACTGCTTCGGCTCCTCGTAACGTTGCTGAGGTGAGGATTTCGGGGACGGCCTGTTGAAGATGGGTTTCGGGGCGGTAGGTATGGGTGGTTTCGGTGAGGAGGTTGGTTTCGGCGAGGAGGTGCGTGTGGGTGGTTGAGAGTTTGCACGGTGGTGATGGAGTGTAAATTCAGGACGAGTGGGAGAGAAAAGCTCTATGAAAGACTGGCGTTCTGTGTTTCGCATGCTGACGGGGGAGTTCTGCTGAAGTGACGATGAACGACTGGGTGGTAAGATGGGAATTGGTTCCGCAGAGTGATACATATCATACGGGTAGGAGTGGGCCGAGGATGCAGGATATATCGTGCTGGATATGCTGACGCGCAAGTCAATTGTCGAGGCGGGTCCGTGGGTAGTTGTAGAAGAAGAAGAAGTCGACGAACGCTGTGAGTCTGGAGCGTGGGAAAGCAAGGGCCTACGACGAACAGGCCCGAATTCTTCGTCGCCAGAGTCTCGTGGCGTCCACGCCCCATTTACTGCGCTTCCTGGCGATTGTCGCCGGATGTCCAGCACGAGCTGATCGTCGCCTTGGTGCTGCATTGGTAGCTTCTGGTTACTGTCAGCTGTCTCTATTCATTAGACACAAGCAAGGCTTGAAATCGACGCTGACGCACCGTTGAACTTGAGCAGTTTACCTTTCGCACGGGCTCCTTCACGGAGATTCAGTGCAGGCTGCGACTCTTGTCTGCGCGCAGGGGTGTTGGAGACGTCGTTGAGCTCGGTTGGGCTCTTTGCGTTGCCAAGGTCTTGGAGGAGAGCAAAAGGGCGTTTTCCGAGGTTGAGCAGCTTGTCAACGCGCTTTTTTGATGTAGACGGCTGCAGATCGATATTCTGTCGTTCCTGAGCCTCGCTTCTCGCCATTCCATCAGCCGGTTCGGTTCCGCCGGTCTCGTCACGCGTTTCCTGGTCCTCCTCCCCTTTCACCACTGCTGCCGGCGTCGGCGGCGAGTTAATGTACGGATTCGACACAGTCGACCCCTTAGACTCCCACGTCGGCGACGTCTGGATCAGTGGGCTGCCTACTTTGGGCGATGTCGGTGATCGCAGCGTTCTCGAGTTCCGCCGTGGCGGAGGCGGGAGGCCCGCCGGAGCTGAACATGGCACTGTGGGCGATATCGACCACACCCCTCGTACCTTCTCATCATATTCTAGCAGCGCGTCGAGGTTGGGCGAGATGACCAGCGAGTGCGGATTTTTGCTCAAACCCTTCGCTAATTGGCGCGCGTCGCCGTCGTAGATCACGTCCTGTCCTCCTCCAATCTCACCTATCGTGTTCATCGTAGAGGTCGTCGTCATAGGAAGCGCAGCCAAGGCAGATCCTCAACAGCAACTGTCGAGTGTCTGTCGAAGAAAGGACAGCCAGTCGTGGAAGCTCGAGAACGACCCAGGTTTTGGCAGAGGGAATATACCTGTCGGCCCGAGCCACACATATATCTACGAGCCACGCCTTGCCGGTTTTAGTTTGGCGTGTCGCCTGTCTCAGCCTGTCTCCTCGTGTCCGCTGTGTGGCCCCTGTGCGGTCTGATGCGAAATGCACTTCTCTGGAGGGTGTATATACACAGAAGCCAGACCAGATGGTGTATCGCACCGAAAGGCATATCACGACTCTAATCTCCCGCCCCTATTGAAAAAATCTAGGCTGTAAGACTGTACAACACGCCCCAAATCCGCACCAGCCAATGGGATCGCTCGCTCCCGTTGCATTCCCTGTGCCAGTAACCCATTTGACACTCTCGGACGCACCGTTTCTCCGCCCAGACCGGTGCCCTCGGCGAAAGTGGCGGACGTTGCCATGCATACGGACAGCATGCACATCTTGCGCCTGTCGCATCATGATCCTATCGTAACTTGTCCTCACTTATCTGGAAGTGTGATATGGAGTCTTGGAGAGATCAATACAGCTATTGATAACTTGGGACATGTCTCCGGCCTTGAGGCAGAAAGATGCTGAAAAAGCATACAAACTCTACACATCAGATCAGACCTGAGCGTTTGTCACCAAGCGGCTGTGTGTCTACCCACCCAAAACGTTTTAACGGTTGCAGTGTTAACGGCATTATCCCAATCTCCCTGCAATCGAAGCTCGACACGGGAGAAACAGAAGCGTGACTTCGCTTGCATGAAGAGGATAGAGTTTTCCCTTCAGTGTGGGATGTTGTTAGATAGGGGATATGATCTAATACAAGGATAGCCTTATGCGAATGTATGAATAATGACTGGTGGAATGATTCAATGAATGGAGGAATCGAGCGTGTGTATACAGAACCAGAAGATGAAAATGCAATGTGGAGAATTAAGAAGAGAACACAAGCAACGTAACTGGCACATATGCCTAAGCTTCTACCAATGGTACTTGTGTACGGCGCGGAGGCAATGGTGGTCCTGGATTAGGACTGAGTACGGCTGCTTTCCAGGGCGCCGTGGGCGTTTCCCGAGAATGATCCGAGTCTGCCTCACTGGATGCTTTCCCAGCGTCTCCAGTACCGGCACGAACGCCGTTCCCATTCGCGATCTCGAACGACGGGGCCCGGCTACGCGAGTCCTTTGTCGCAATGGACTTGAGCGTCTGCTCGGCGGACGGCGGTGCAGACTGGATTGCGGGCGGCTCCATCGTCGGACGGGAGACAGCGGCTGGTGAGACTGGAGTGGAACGGGGTGGGAGTGGTGGTGGGACACGCGGGGAGAGCGGCTGTTGCGGCGAAGAAATGGAAGAGACGTTGGACGACGATGGAGGAGGTGCCATGGTCATTGTGTCTCTGGGCCGTTCGCTCACCTGCGGATCAATCCTGTCTTGAGACGACTCGGATAGTGTTTGGGAAGTCGATTGCTGAGAAGACGATAGCGACTGCTGGTCTGCATGTTGCTCGCCGGATCCGGATGAGACTGGGCTCTTGAACAAGCGATAGATGGAGGAAGATTTGCCCTCTGATGGCACCATAGATGGTGGCTGAGGCGGTGGTTTGTATCCCATCGACATGATCTCACCACGGTGGCTGGCATGGATGCCGGGAATCGACATGGTCTTGGCGGTGGGTTGCACAACATGAATGGGCTTTGACGGCTGGGTTGACGCGACAGCATCCCCTTCGGTATTTGTCCGCGAAATTGATAGAGAAGGTTTTCGTGACCTTCCAGCTGACTCACCCACCGAAAGGCGTTTCGAGGAGGATGAAGATGCGGAATTCGAGAGTGCAACGCTCTCAGGGTATGATGATGAGCCCGTCGACGCGTCCTGCGGCGGGGCGAACTCAGGGCCTGACCACGGGTTACTCGCCGCCCTCGCCTTCCCTTTCGATCCTTCCGGCACAGGTACAGGCAGCGTTGTGGGTGACGACGAGCGGCTTAAATCTCCCTCGTCAGTGGCACTTGAGTTCCTGTCCCCGCCGGCACCCCTGCCCCTCCTTTCTGCGACCGCCGCCCGCACCTCAGCGTAGCTCGCCCTTGCCTTGCTAGCCACGCCAAAATTGGTGTCTGGCCGCAGCCGCGAGCCAATAGCTGACCCTATCGATCCATGGTCAGAGACGTCGTCGCCGCTCGATTCTTTCCGCATGCCCCAGTTGACGCCCCATTTCCGCATTGCCTCTTTGGCGGTGTTGCTGAGTGCTTGCTTGTCCCCTGCGCGGGACTTAAGAGTCGAAAGGAAAGAGGTGGGGCTTGAGGGAGTGCTGGTTCCGGAAGTCGTTTTAGGCATAGATATGCTCGCATCAGGCGCACTCTTCGAAGAGTCTGTGGATGGTGATTTCGTATGATCGCGTTTAGATGAGTGCTGTGATGAAGACCGACGCGCGGCTTGCGGTAGGAGGTGCGTATTGAGCAGTGAGGAGTCATCGCTCTCCGGACTCCGGCTAGGACTGTCTGAGAGGTTCTGCGGCGTGGACCGCGATCTTGGTGCAGCAATGCTATCCTTTTCCGACTCTGTTGAACGTCCACGATGAACATCGTCATCAACGTCGTCGCCAGGATCAGAGAAGACGCCTTTCCGTGCAGTTAAACCTTCACTTCGGACGCTCGAGAACCAGGAGCGACGTCGATTGTGCACACTGAGTAGCTCAGCTGCTTCCTCCTCCGGAGAACCGCTCGTTTCGTTCAGGAGTGCAGGCGAGGGCGACGGGACTGGTGGCGCAGGCACTACGAGTTCCTCAGCGGATTGCGACACCTGTGTTGTGGATACGTCGTCGATCGCATCTGAAATAGGAGCAGAAACAGTCGACTGAGCGTCATCGGCTGCTACGGGCTCAGTGAGAGGAGTTGCCAGTCTTTCAAGGCGAGAAGCGTCATGCCATATGCCACCTCGGTGTTCGTGGTTCAAGCTGTCAAAGAATGCAATATCGTCCATGTTGGGCATGACTACCGACTCTTGTATCTATAATAACCAGGGGTGAACAATAATCACTTCATAGAGACCTGGACGTACAATTTCCTTGAGCCTCGATTCGATAGTGCTCAAAATCATGCTCCAAGTGATTTGTCTATCGCTGACGATGGGCTCGACATCCAGCACCATTCGTGGTGTCTGGGTGAATGCATACCAGATGCGATTGCTAGGCGGTCGCTTGACTTTGATCAAGACATTTCCCTCGAGCTCCTTCAATACAGCGGCAAGGACCAACTTGACGGTATAAGATTTGAATGTTCCGAGACTGATAGTCGCTGTTGCCTCAATGGTTATCCGGAATTCTCCTTTATACTGAAAGTGCACCTCCATCGACGCGTCGCCTTCCTTCGTAAGCTCCTTCAACATCGGCTTGCTCAGGGTGGGCGCTTTGTTCCCGACAGAGACCTCGGTGACGACGATGTCGGTCAGGAATGTTGGGCGTTTGACCTTGGACAGTTTCTTCATCAATCTACCAATGATATAAGCCTCCAGCGTATGAGTCCGATAATAGCTGAAAAAAATCCGCCCAATGAGGGCATTGAGCCACCGAGTAGGAATGACATCTGGTTGTTCGTCCAAGGTAGCCACCAAATGGTGCATATCCGAGGGTGAGAAGACGGATTGTAGCGGAGGCAGCAAGGGTGTTTTAGCGGGATGGTCGGATGCATGTATCAGGGCGAGATACCAGTCTTCCATCTCTATGTTTGAGCGGACGAATATGAACCATGGGGTAGACGGATCGAATGCCTCTTCTCTAGCTGCTTGCTTTATCTTCTCCGCCTCTAGCAACTTCTCCCGCTCCTTCTCCTGCCTCTTCAGATTCATCTTCTGCTCGTCCGTCGGATTTGTATCTTCACCGCTTAACTTCATCTCCTTCGTCACGCTCAGCATATGCTTTCCCGCGTCCTGTTTCTTGGGCTTCAGACAAATCGCATTTCGCCTCGCGAATAGCTCGCCGTCCAGAAGTCCTTCGGGATAGATCACTACGTCATGACCACCCAATTCCACTGCAGCCTCGCACTCCGTCATCTCTTCATCCTCGTAAAGGTAAAGCACTTTGCCCTTCAAAACAACATACCACATGTCCTTCGGTCGCGACCGCTTCGGATCCTTCGACCGTGCGTCTAGGAATGAACGGACAATTGTTACATAGCCACCATCCAAGCTCGACTCCTCGAACGTTCGACGCATGGTGAGCCATCCTTTCCGGGTGCGTGGGATGTCGTTCGTCTCGACTGGCGCGACTTGTGCGTCTTCAGTATTTGTGCCACCAGCCTCTGCACTGTCCGCCTCCAGCCTTGCTTTAGTCCTTTTCGTCACGTCCGCATCTCCAACTGGAACAGAGGTGTATATGCTGAAGAATATAAGGCCGGCGACTACCAGAGGAATGAACGTGATTCCTCCAAGGACATATGCATAGAACAGGGCCTTGAGAGTCATTGGTGGTCCAACGCAAGGCTCTTGTATGGGCACCGATACTATTACTAAGGATAGCAGGACGAGCCAGTAAGACCGTTTGGTCTCTGGAGAAACGGAGAACGTGAGGAATAAGAGAGGACTTGGAGAGAACCACGTTCGGGAGTCAACGTCACGGTGAATTCACGCGCACGTGTCAGCCACGGAACTGTAATACTGTACCGAAAAGTTCCGAAGTGTACACCGCCAACGCGTTCTCACGTCACTCGCAGGGAGGCAAAATTCCTGATGGTCACGAAATCACAAACATGGAAAT
>JABCKH010000558.1:0-12220 GCA_018851285.1 Lyophyllum semitale | reverse complement strand
CGCAAGCACGAACGAAATACACCAAGCATGATGGCGCCTACAATCCAGTCAGTGCATTAATCACCATGACACCAGCAGTATATAATCACCCAGACTTGACGCGGGGTCGACATTCATGGCAGAGAAATCGTGATGAGGAGCGACGTGTGGGTGAGAGGTGAGTGGATGTTGTAGCACATGAATACATCTTGCCAATGATATGGGCCGCCACTGTTCGGTCCCTACCCTTTGCTAGGCTGCGGCTCCGGCGGTACCGCAGACTCGCCGACCAAGGAGTCTACCTGGGTCTAGACTCTACATAGATCGAGACTCTCGAAGATGCTGGTCTCACTATGTCCATTTTTATTGATCGGGCCTATCGTTCTGAATGTGGCTGGAACTTGAAGGGGACTCCCGAACGGTGTTTGATTGGCTGAAAACACTTTAATATATCGGGAAAAGAGGATGGTGAGTAGACGTCCAGTAATTGCAAATTTCGCCCGCTATATCCGTCTAAACGTGGCGTTGGAAAATAAAATGGAGAACAGTGGCACTGCATTGAACGATTAGGAGCTCGCCGTCCAACGAACAACGGTCGAATACGTGACTAGTCAATGACTAGTATCAAAGGTTCAGCTGAACGTGTATGAGAGAATATTCGGTCTGAGGCACTGCTTTAGTACCTACACAGAAGGGGTCTAGCATTGGCACAGACGTCGAGACTCGAGAGAAGAGGCAGACATTGATTAATTTGGAATGTGAATCTCGTGTCACGTGCCACAACGCGTCGGGGTTCAGGGTGGAGCTTCAACCACGGCTTTGCGGGTAAACGGAAGGAGGCCCCCGGAAGCTCCTATGTATGTCCGGTCGAAATTTTGCTTGAAATCCACCTGAAATCCCCAGGTGCCCTCAGATTCCCAATATCAACTGGGGTATATCACGGAAAAACATACAAAAAACAAGAGATTTTCCATACGAAGGCGAGATTTTCGAGCACGACTCCGAGAGATGCCATTTTGCGAGTTAGCACTGTATGTGTTTGCACCTCAAGGCTCAAGTTTACCTCTCAGCTGCCTCTCAACGCGTCAAAATACGACTCACTCACAGTTGCTGGAAGTACTGGCATGGGTTTTGCCCTGACTGGCAACTGGCTGGCCTCAAATCCCCAATATCGGCCGGAATTTCGCGAGACCTCGTCTCAAACCCCCAAATTACGGTCGAGGATTTGGCTGACCTTTGGCCTCAAATCCCCAAATTTTCGCCTGGAGATACATAGGAGCTTCCGGGGGCCTGCGGAAGGAGACTATGCCCGACATCGGTCTCAAGAAATTCCCGCACGCCAGCCAAGAACTCTGAAGAAGTGGTGTGTGAGTGAACGCCACTGTAGCTATAGCAGCCGTACGAGGTGCGAGACCCCCAAGTTCGAACATCTAGGCCTCCCTCAGACTCGGGTATCGTATGATACACGTACGCACTCGGAAGGTGCAGTTTTTTTACAGGACTCAATTGCCAAGTAGGTCCTTATAACTGTAGCTGTAAGTCATCTTAAACTTCGATGGCCTCGCATGTTTCTGATGACCACCCACTTATATTAGATGCAGCTCCCCGCCGCCCGGTTGTATGATCAGACATCATGAACCCTACTTCCGAAGCTTCGCAATGGTTACCTGCTTTTAGCGGAACAGAAGCGTTCGGGCGTCTCTCCTAATAGCAAGATATGCGAGCTGCGCGTGAACGTCCGCGACTCAGGATACTCACTGTCCAGGTACTTATACCAATGATATCGTCAAACACATTTCGCCTGCTTCCGCCCCGCGTGCCTCATGAACATAGTGCTCTCGCTGGCAGCTTCTGCAACCCTCCTTCATGCGGTCAAGGTCGGTGCCCATGGGCCATGGAAATTCGTTGATCAGCTACTAATTAAAACAACTTCGTAGTATGCAAACAGTGAGCATCTGACGGCTCGGTGAACTAGCTCGGTCTGCTTATGGTTACTCTCAGTCGCCAGCTTTACCGTTTTGGTAAGAACTAGCGATCTCTTGTTGCCGACCAAAGCTGACCACAACCACTTCACTATCAGGTTCATGACTACTTTCATACCCTTCCAATGGAGGCACGTCAAATCTTCCTCTCACCGAAAACGCGCTCCATTTGAACCGGGGGTCATAACAGGTAGAATACATATGGCAAACGCCATGGGGGATAGGAAAAGTCCTATTCCTTCTTGCTCGATACTCTACGTTTATCGATGTACCCATTATGGTCTACTGTGAGTACTATGGACATTTATACCTGGCCCGTTCCTCATGGTTCGTTCAAAGATACATCAACACCGAATCTCTCGGATAAGGCAAGTTGTAATGAATTTCACGATGCTGTCGACAACTAAGCCGACCCCCACAGACATGCAAGCAGCTTTATGCCATGTGCTCTTGCAAGTGTCCTCAGATCAATTGCTGAGATACGTCTTAACCAGCGGAGATCTAAACAGGGGTTGCAGCGTTCGGAGTAGGAATATCACAAGGTTCGTATATCCTCAACTCATCGTTATGTAACGCAGCAGGATTGACCGAGCACCAGTAATCCTGATCCTCCGAACCTATGCATTATGGGGAAACAATCGGAAGGTGCTCACATTTCTGCTTTGCTTGTTAACGGTGAGGAACTCGCCAGCGTGCTCCATGTTCGCCAACCGATGTACCCACCAGGTCGCCAGCATCCCATTTGTTATCTTTATAGCGTCCTTCTTGCGCTCTCTGAAATGTAAGCATTTTCTGCTGGCTCAGCAATCATTCTAATCGGTTGGTATGTTACAGACGGCAGGCCACCAATTCCAACCCTCGCGGGCTGTTACGCAACTGAGGGCAGCAATATACTATTCGCCGGCTTCGTAGTTATCATGACGGTCGAAACGGGTACGTCGCCCATCATTTTCATTCAAAGAGGCGCTCTGATCGTTGTTCTGGACAGTTATCGTGATCCTCACGCTGTGGATCGGCATTACGCGCTTCCGCCATTCTCGAAACCCGCTAATCATCACTCTATACCAAGACGGAGTGTTCTACTTCATCTACCTGTTCTGTATGTGCCTAGATTTTCACACTACTCGTGAGTAAGACTAACCCTCGGTGCAGTTATTTCAGCTGGGAACATCGTTGTGTTAGCCGCGTGCCCGGTACGTTAGCTTCCTTCCAATAACCTTACCGTGTATCAACCGAAGTATCACCACCTCTTCCCCAGGCTGAATACGCCACACTCCTCAGCACGTAAGTCCCTCCTCCTCCTCCTCCCCCTCCTCCTCGGTCCTTCTTTACCTCGCCCGGCTGACGATCACCCCCCTAAGGTTCCAGCGAATGATGCACAGCGTACTCTCCACCCGTGTTATGCTCCACGTGCGAGCCACCGTGCGCGCCTGCTACATACGCGAAATGACAGGTGGTCTCGGATATTCGGTTCATCGAAACGTTGAAGGAGCTCGCTGGAGCAACGTCCACTCCCTGACCCCTGATTGGGATGTAGGAAGGAGAGCGCCTGTGAGAAAATCCGCCCTCGACCCACGTTTCTCAGTTCTCTAGGCTCGAAAATCGGGCCTCCTTATTATGGATCACGACCCCATCGGCGCATCAACGCCCATCTCAATTCGATCCATGCATCCCAATCCCCAATCCTCTGCACACACACCCGGAGGGTATGGGGACGAATCTCACATTCACTGCGCCCGCCCGCCTTGGCTAGATCAAGGACCCTTGCGTAGAGAGAGTCAGTTGTCTTGCCGTTCGAGGTATATACCGGAGTTGCCGTCCCTAACGAACGAAACCTTTACGTCATTTTTTCTTACGATTCCTGAACCCAAGTAATGGAGTTGAAAAAACGGGGAACCCCATCCTCCTGAAGGAAATGAAAAATATATATATATAATCGGGAATCCCAGTCATACGTTCTTTCCCGGTCCAAATACCCGCAGTCGAAGAACGGCATGTTGAGAGAACGTGAGGATGGTTAACTTGAAGTAAGTATTAGAAAGAAACCACAGTGCCACAAGTGTTTTACATCGCTTCAAACTTCCGTTTGCTGCGGACTTGAGCCGTAGCGGGATTCGGGAACTTAGCGTGTGTTCAATTTCTCTCCGCTGGAGAGCCGAGCTACGAACATCGCATGGGTTCGAAAATACATTGTCACTGAACAGCTCACCCATTATATACGAGAAAAACCTCTACTTCAATTTCCTGAGGAGTACCTTCGTGAAAACCATCTGATGCTCATCGAACCCTTCCCCAATCGCTGCCAAAAACCGCCTCTTCACAATTTTATCCGCCTCGATCTCGTCCAAGCCATCAATCCCTTCAGCTTCAACGCACCGCCGCGAGTGCACCCAGATGAAGCCCTTCTCGTAACTACACTCGCCATCGGGGACATAGTCTGAATTGAACAGGGAAGACGCATGCATATGTTAATGACAAGAGGTAGAGGTTTGATGATAGTAGCACAAGAAATTAGAATACGAACAGCCGGGCATTTGCGTTCTGGATCGTACGTCGGGAGCTAGCTTGCACCACCAATGAGTGACATCCGCGAGGACGCCGTGTGCGGAATATTTCTGGGCGGGTTTTCGGATGACGAATGGTAGTATGTAGGTTTTTTCGATGCGATACCCGCAGCCGAAGAATGGCATGTTGGGAGACCGTGAGGTTAGAAGGAACCAATGATCAAGGGCCCGTTTTTATATCGCTTAGACTGCGGACTTGAGTCTTGGGGCGTGTCGGCAACATACTCATACTGTGGGGTATCCGAGTCGCCGGGAAGTGTGGATTTTGATCTTCCGAGTTTTACTATTTTTTTTTTTTTCAGATCATGACATGGATAACCATTCGTAAATCGTCGTCAGCGTTCACTTTCTCTCCGCTGGAATGCAGAGTTTGCATGGGTTCGAGAATATATAGTGTCGCATGCCACCTAAGCTTAAAAGGACAGTCCACTCGTCCCTGGAGCTGCACTGGTTCCGCCGTTCAGAACCACAGTTAAATACACCACAGGGATGAATACAACAAGATACAAGTACTAGTAGTACAGAGGTGAGGGAGAACCGGAGATGGTACAAGTACACATATAAAAACACGTAAGTAAAACGCAGTTCTAGGCCGACGTGTTATGGGAAGAAGGAAGGAAGACCAAGATTAAAGGAAAGCGACGCCTGGCCAAGAGAGAGAGAGAGAGAGAAAAACGATGATGGATATAACGCCCCATTTGTGGAGGAGGAGAATTTTTCTAAAATTTGTGGAGAGCGCCTCACGGCACGAGGACCTCCGCCCCAGCCCCTGCCCCAGCAAACGACACGCGGGTGCGCACCGAATCATACACGAACTTGTAACTGCGGAGGTTGCCGCGGAGGCGGCGGATGTCGAGACTGTACGTGCCCTGGAGGCGGTCGAGGCGTGTGAGCTCGACGGAGAAGCGGACTTCGTCGCCCGGGTCGGCGGTGGGTGGGCCGTAGGCGACGGCGTGGGGGGTTGAGGGGGCGCTGACGGTGAGGAGGGCGATGGAGGAGGTGGAGGAGGTTGCGGAGGAGGTGGGGGGTGGGATGGAGAGGGAGGGGGAGGGGTGGAGGGCGGGAGCGGGAGGCGGGGAAGGGGTGGGGAGGTGAGGTTGGGAGGGGGAGGGGGAGGATATAGATGGGGGGGAGGGTGTGGGGTGGGGTAGTGGTGTTTCGGGGAAGCTGGGGTTGGAGTTGAGAAGGGTGGGTGTGATTTCTGCTTCCGTGGGCTGTGCCTGGATGGATTGAGATGGCACGCGAGCGATTAGAGTCGCACTCACGAGAGCGTCCTCGAACGGCGTTGTTTCTCCTTCGGGATCGAATGAGAGATCGTCGTCGTCTTCCTTGGTGGCGGCGACTGGCTCGCGGCGGGGCCGGATACAGCGATAGCGGTACTCGCTTTCCTCTTGGACGATGACGCCCATGCTCTCGAGGGCGGCACGGACGCGGCGCATTGCTTCTGGCGGGTGGTGGTTTGTGATGGTTGTCTGGTCGATCGCACCGCGGTGGATGGCGAGGCTGGGGTAGGCGGGTGGGGCGGAAGGCGGGACGGCGGAAGTGGGAGTTCGAGGGAGCATGTTTGAGGGCGGTGTTGTGTGGGTGTGACTTTTGAGACAAGGAGATGACTTGAGACCTTTTGCTAATCCGTGTACGAGGCTAGAGGGTTCAAGTGGGAGATGGGGGGTCTGTGCAACATGATGAGTTGATGTGGTTATTACGGAATGGAAGAACGACTGATGGTGGAAAGACTGAGAACGGCCAAACCGATATATTCACTGGCTGGATGTGATAATTTAGATGTAATCTCTACAGCGATTACAGCAACTGGACCATCTAATTTTGAGCACCCAACAAAGTCAAATTTTACTATCGTAAATGGCTTTCAGCCGAGACAAGCATTGAATTGGGAATAAATTGGGCGGAATGACTACGGGAGCGGTCGTTGATCAGATCAAATTCACACGGACGCCAAGCATTTTGTTGACCAAGCCCAGCCCTTTGTTCAATCCAACGCTCAACCACAAAATCCAACCAGCTATCCTGCTGCTGGCAAACCATGACCTCCTTACAGATTCCATCCCAGGACTCTCCAACAAGACCAGTCTCAGCAACGGTACACCCGACCCCGCCACCCCCATCATCCTCTTCTCGTCGTCAGCAGCGGGCATCCCATACTGTCGTCTCCCAAGGACAGTCCAATAACCATAGTCCATCGTCCAGGGACGATGTACAACCTTATACCGACGTATACTCTCACCCAGCAGCCGTGGCCTATGCCACCGCCCATCCACGTCGAACTATCCCCAAATTCGGGCCTTACCTCTTGCTGCAGACCCTCGGTGAGGGCGAGTTTGGCAAAGTAAAACTCGGCCTGCACTCCCAGTGGGGCGAGGAGGTCGCCGTAAAGCTTATCAGACGCGGAAACGTGGACAACAGCGTCCGCATGTCAAAGGTTGAGCGCGAAATTGAAGTGTTACGAGTGAGGTCCAGATCTACCTCGTTACACGCCTGCTAATAGCTTTGTAGACATTGAAACACCCGAATATCGTCCGTCTCTACGACGTGATCGAAACCGACAAATACATCGGCATCATCCTCGAGTACGCCTCCGGAGGTGAGCTGTTCGACCACATTCTCGCACACCGCTATCTCCGCGAGCGCGACGCCGCCAAGCTCTTCTCCCAGCTCATCTCAGGCGTCTGGTACATCCACCAGAAGAAAATCGTGCACCGCGACCTCAAGCTCGAAAACCTTCTCCTCGACCGCCACCGCAACGTCATCATCACCGACTTTGGCTTTGCCAACCGCTTCGAGCACCGCTCAGACGACCTCATGCAGACCTCCTGCGGCTCCCCCTGCTACGCCGCCCCTGAACTCGTCATCAGCGAGGGCCTCTACGTCGGCAGCGCCGTCGACATCTGGTCCTGCGGCGTTATCCTATACGCCATGCTCGCCGGCTACCTCCCCTTTGACGACGACCCTGCCAACCCCGACGGCGACAACATCAACCTCCTCTACAAATACATCGTCAACACCCCACTCTCCTTCCCAGAGTACATCTCCCCCGAGGCACGCGACCTCCTCGGCATGATGCTCGTCCCAGACCCCACACGCCGCAGCAGCCTCGACGCCGTCATGCGCCACCCCTGGCTCGCTGCCTACGCTTCTCCCAAGGACAACACTCCATCCCCTCCTGTCGGTACCCCTACTGCGTTTGGCCGCTCCGTCGAGCAGCTCGAACGCACGGCCCTTGACCAGCACCAACAGCGCCGCCTTGCGTACCAGCGCCAGATGCGCATCGCCGCCTCCACACAGGCCGTCGCCGCGCCCGTCGGCCGCACACAGAGCCACCACGTCCACACCAGCGGTGGCAGCGGGCACCGTGCGGCCGCAACGGAGAGCGGTGCTACCGGTGGTAGGAGCCACTCCACGCAGCCCGAGGTTGTGTACGATTCGTCTGTGGACCTGACGGCGAGTGTCAGTGCATCCCCGGCGACGAAACAGCAGGGACCTGTACTCGGTGGGGACGACGATCCGTTCGGGCCTTCGCCGACTTTGTCTGGGAAGGCGGCGGCAGGGCTTGCGGTGGATGCGCCGAAGGGGCACAAGCCGAATGGCGGGGGGAGTGGGTTTAGGCATACGATTCAGGTGGAGTATGATGAGCCGAGGAGCCATGGGAGGAGCTCGAGCCAGGGTGGGAGTGGGAGGAGGAGCGAGGATCAGCAGCCGCTACCACAGAGCCCGCTGCCACAGATACAGCCGAAGCAGAACGGTGTGGGGGTGCTGTCCCCTGTGGTGTCGTCGCCCGTGTCCGTGCAGAAGGAGAAGGTGCGCAGGCCGTCGCATGGGAGTATTAGCGTTCCTGCCGGTAAAGTCCTCCCGTCTCCCCCGCCCCCGCCTCCTGCGTCTGCATCTGCGACACCGGCCTTGGCATCGTTCCGCGGGCTACCTACGCCTGTGCCACCAATAGTGCCGCCGGTGTCCCCTGTGACTCCCATGCGCACCCCGACGAAGGGCGGGCAGCACGTGCGCACGCCGAGCTCGCCTGCGGCTGTGTCTGTGTCCGCGGCCACCACGCCTGGTATTAGCGTGGCGTTGGCCAGCCCGCCTGGGTCGCCGATCACGTTCTCTGCTGCGGCGGCGAACGCGAACGCGAAAGAGGAAGAGGAAAGGGAGGAGGGGGAGCGTGGGGGGAGTCGGGGTCAGAAGGCGCTTGCGGGGCTGGGGAAGATATTTGGTGCTGGTGCTGGTGCGGGCGGTGGGGACGAGAGTGGGAGTGGGAGGTCGGGGAGGAGTGTTTCGAGTGTGTTGTTGAGTCCGGCTGGGGAGAAGGGGAAGGAGAAGGAGAAGGAAGGGAAGGAGAAGGAGGGAAAGAAGAGTCGGAGGAACACGTTGACTGTGATGGTGGAGCCGTTCCGGTCGACGATTCGGGGCCGGGGGTCAAAGGGACGGACGCCAAGCAGTGCGGAGCCGCTGGGCGCCATCACTACTGGGGGGGAGAAAGACCCCAAGGTGAAGACGGGGAAGAGTCTTCCGCCGCCGCATAGTGCGATTGTGGGTGGTGGCGGGGTGGGGAAGACGGGTGCGGAGGCGGCGGCGTCGTTTGCGGGCGCGACGGGGGAGATTGGGGTGGAGGCCGGAGAGGGGGGTGTGGGGATGCAGGCGTCGACGAGTAAGGCGCGGAAGGTGATGGCGTGGTTCAGGGGCAGGAGCCGGGTGAGGGAGGGAGGTGGGGGGGGTGAGGAGGAGGATGAGCAGCTGCAGGAGCCGAAGACGGGGGGGCGGAGTGTGACGCCGACGCAGGAGATGTATGGGGAGAAGAGGCGGGGCGAGATGAGGGAGAAATCGCTCCCGGTGCAGGTGGTGGTGACCACCCCGACGTCGAGCAGTACGTCCCGCGTGCCGTCGACGGCGACACCTGGTCGCCCGCAGCGCACGCCGTCGACGGCTACGGCGGACACGACGTTCACTGCGATGACGCCGAGCCTTGTCACGCGGTTCCGCAACTCCATCACCGTCGGCGGGCAGCGCGACCGGGACCGTGACCGTGACATGCCGCATAGCCCCAACCCCAACACGCACCCGTGGGGCGCGCTGCGCACGCACCATGGTGTGGTGGACCAGTCGTTGATCACGACGAAGCCGCCGCCGGAGGTGATGCGGCATGTGCGGGCTGTGCTTGAGGGGATGGGTGTGGAGATACAGGTGGAGACGGAGTATAAGATGAGGTGTGTGAGGCCGAAGCGGCGGAAGGGGTCGATGGTGATGGGCGGTGGGGCGTCGACGCCGCCGCCGATAGGGACTACGGGGGCGGGGGGCAGTTTGGCGGCGGTGACGATGGTGGGGAGTGCGGCGAGCAATGGGGTTCGTTGTTTTCGTTCTTCCTTGGGGGTTTTTGTCTGATTTCTTTTTGTTGGGGATAGGTGGATAAACGTGGTCTTCCGTTGCCCTCGCCCTCCTCGTTCACGGCACCGGGCGGGATGCTGAGGGGGTTGCTGATGCGCCGGCAGTCCTCGCAGGTGTCGTCCACGGGCCTTGGATCGTCGCTGGACGACGATATGCCCTCGCCGCTCGCGACGGAGCCGGGAGGCGGGGCGATGACGACGTATGGGGACCCGACGCAGGACGCGGGGGATGAAGTCAAGTTCTCGGTGGAGCTCACGCGGATCGACCGGTTGATGGATACATTCAGCCTGGACATCAGGAGGATGAAGGGGAATTTGAGGAGTTACAAGTTTTTGTATGATACTCTGCGGGAGTGGGTGTTTTGCTTTTTTTTTTTTCCTTCTATGGTAGACTGATTGGTTTGCTTGGTTGGTGTAGCCGCGCGGATCTCCAACGGTAGATGGCGCAATCTTTTTTAAAATCTCAAGTGAACCCCCCGAATATCACGCCACGCCACACCCGGGTACATCATGCGTGGGTGATTGTACCATTCGCATTGCACTACAATCGGCCGCAGTGCTACTCCTCTTCAAGATTGGCCATCGCCTCCAACATGTCTATACCTAGCCCCCCCCTGCACATATTCCAATCTGCCCACAATATCTCTCTCCTACCTTTTCTCTACCATTCCTCTTCGTCTCTCTGTGTCACTGTTCTGTTTATGCTTCTGCGTCTGAATGGTTCTGCTACGCTACCTAGTCTTACCCAAGCCCACCTTTCATCTGTGCAATAGTACTCACACGCCTGCATACCCTAATCGGCATGGCACCCCCCCTCCAGCTTCTGTTCTTTTTTAAAAAAAGACTCTTCGGTGTCTCCGCCCTGCCCCACCTCCATCTTTCTTTCGTTCTAATCTTTTAGATTCCTAGTGTTTTCGCGTTGAGTTCGTTGCTTCCTTTTTTGTTTTGTTTATGTACGCTTTTTTTTTTTACCTTGTCCCTTCGCCACTCTGATCGTCTGCGATTCTTGTTGGAGCATATCTTGTTGGAGCATAATATTCTCGTCTCGTTGCGAAGCAAGGGTTACTATAATACTACCACCCCTACGATGAAGCCTCACCGGCATTCGCCGAGTTCATAATTTACGGGTCAGCGCCGACCGTAGCAATCTCTCCGCGAACATCCTTGAACCTGCATCCAACCAAAGACGGCCGAGCTACATTCGCTAAATCTTTGTGCGTCGTGTGGGAGAGCAAGGTAGTGATACCCTGAAGGAAAAGTTCAGGACTACCAGTGCATCTGAGGCAACCACACTGCTCCCCAAGTCTTTCACCACAGTTAAAGTTGACGTGGTGAGCTACCAGTAACTCAATGCTCTTGTGTACCTATGTCTCTAGCTCATAGGAGTTTGCTTATCAAAGCGAGGGCCCATGTCTGAAACAAATTCGAATCCTGCGCCACGCCAGCATCTCGACCATCATGTCCTCACAAGAATTTTTTTTCGTTATACCTGGTTCCGAAGAAGGCACGATAGAAAAGCTGACTTAATACAATACGGTCGCCCAGGGATACCTCACCCAACTCAATACTCGCCACCCCATCAAGGAAAAGGTGGCGCTTGACTGGGAAGTTGCTGAGCAGGCTTGGCCTTTGGACCCCGAGAACCCATCTGGTACTTTTCCGCCTTCTCCCATCTCTCAGGAGAGCGTGGATGCGTTTTATAACAAATGTGATGTCATTTGTACGTCGAATCCCGCTACCACTCAAGAGTGAGTAACTATTTCCTGCGCCTTCGAACGTCTCGTCTCCTATGAATCAACTCTAACTTCTCTGTTGCAAGCCTGATTCGCGTTTTTTTTCGCCGCCAGTATCGGCTCTCAATTCATCTTGAACTCCTTAGTTGAATGCGACCATCCTGCACTGGGAATGATCTCTCAAGAGTCCTCTAAACGAGCGTGAGTACACTCAAATCCACTCTTATTTCCGCATATTCTCATGTATGTTGACCGGTCCCGTCACCGCGTTGACGCCTGGTGCGCACCGCACGTGACATGTACGCCCCGCCAAATGACCAGGCGCGGTGACGCGAGATCTGAAAACCTTACGGTCGTCCATTCTGGCCGCGACCGAAAGCTTTCTGAAATCTCGTTTCCTTGCGTCCGTAAGGTAAGGGTCCATTTGATGTCATCAAATACGTCCGAAAGCAATGAGATTATTTTTATCGTTGCATTCCTTCCGGCCGTAAGGATTTGATCGAACATCTAAGGAATTGACCGAACGTAAGGAATGGGTATATTTTTCTTTACATTCCTTCCGGCCGTAAGGA
>JABCKH010000557.1:0-12240 GCA_018851285.1 Lyophyllum semitale | reverse complement strand
ATCACCTGCATATTTGTTTATTTTAATTTACCGTCATGCCAGTTTTGGAATGCTATGGGTAGCGTTGACCGCCCTACTGCGATAGCGAGGGCAGAGCATGAACTTTGGGCCGTTGTACTCCACGTTGCAAGAGGCGGTGATTGCGCCGAACGCCTTTCTGAGGCACTCGATTTTATCGCAGACCTTGCTCTGGAATCTGACGCGTGGATCCCTCCTATCGTCGACGGCAACGGTCCGACAACCTTTGCTCTGACCTTACCATCTACCTCATCAGCCAACTCCGTCGCTGACGCCGCCCCCTCTAGCACTGTGCAGGACCCTATCACCTCCGTTACTAACATCGCTAATTCTAACACGGCGCAGGCCCCATCCATGGAACGGCCCACGGTAGCCATTTCTGCTCCCTCACATCCACCCCCCTCGCCTTCATATAACGATATGAATTCCTCGACCATTTCAGCCAACATTGCCCCGTTTGAAGGGGACCGGCCTGGTATAGATGTGTCCTTCGGCTTTGACCACCAGATTGTGCCGGAGGTCCCTAACATTGATCCGTCCCTGGTTGAAGCATCCGTGGCCCCTCCCTCAGCTACGAACATTGCTAATTCTAGCACGATGCAGGTCCCAGCAACGGAACGGCCCATCATAGCAGATCCTGTTCCCCTGCATCCACCCCCCGATACCGATGCCAATTGCTCGACCGTCTCAGCAAACAGTCATGTCCCTTCGTTTGAACAAGACCGGCCTGGTACAGAGGAGTTGCTCAGTATAGACCTCCGAGCTTCATCAGGCGCTGATCTGCCTCGACAGGAAGGGGTGCTAGGCTCTCACTCGGAACCGAACGTGCCCATGCTCGTCGACTACAAGGATTCTGAGTCTGATCTAACCCCTGCAGAGTCAGAAGACGAGCCTCCTGCCCCTGCAACCGATCCCACCGATCCCACCGAAGTCGACAACAAAAACGCTAGGCGTTCTGGTCGTATCGAGAAACAAACTAAGCCGCAGCCCTCGGCAGCCTCCAGTTCTGCCCCTCCAGCATCTAAAAAACGTCGGCGAAAGCGCACCGCTGCCACTAACGTCAAGCCAGAGCATACCATCACCCCCGCTTTGCTTGAAATCGACGATGATGTGATCGAAATGCCACGACCCATCCCATCACATCCCAAGACTGTGGCAGAGGTTATGTTTGTGGACCTTACGACCATTGAAGTGAGTTCTCAGTTTCTCCATTTGCTTGAATTTGAACAAAATGCCTCTTTTAGGATGACGCTCCAAAAACTCTGCCGAAACTTCAGACTGATGGCGGAATTCCAAAGGTTGCTGGGCCAGAGGAGCTGCGATACCACGTACTCGGCCAGGATGAATTATTTTCTTTCGTTCCTGAGTTTCATGTGAGTTGAACTGCCGATCTGCAACCCGGATGTGCTAGCTAATGATCGCAGTTTTGGGAGTATGTTCTGTGGTGGCTCTCCATCGACGCTGCCGTGCGCACCGATTTACATCCTTCCGGCGTACCGACATACATATGTGATCCGGATAATGCCCGCATTGAATGTCTCACCCAAGCGGAATACCTATCAATGTCCACGTCGAAAATCTTGGAAAAACTTCGCAAAAGACATCTTGTCATCTACAAAATCCCCCACGAAGGCCTTGATTTTGATTCACGGGGCCTGAGGCTGATCGGTCGTTTGGATAAGCCACTTCAAATATTCGGTAAGCCTTTGCGCTGATTCCTACATTTCACTCATCAACTGCCTGTTCAGACATGTCAGTCCCTGTCCCAGACAAGAAGAGCAATGCTGTGCGTGGGCGGCTCGGTGTTCCTCTCCAGTTTCTTGTCGTGCCTGTCGACGGCCCCCAAAAATCTATGAACGCCATCGACTTCCCGCTGTCGAGCGACCACTTTCCCGGTATCAAGTTCTCCAGCGACGGTCTCATATGGCAGTGGGCGATAGGGACCCCGTTCCATGGCAGGGACATTCAGCGTCCACTTTCCGATATCCGTTGGGCGCTTGCTGGGACTGCTGGTGCCTTTCACGATTTTCACGTCGATACTGAAGGTTTTGGCTCGTTTATTCAACCAGACTCAGGGGCCAAGCTGTGGGTGATCCTTACCCCCCCGCAATCCCAAGGCTGCTGGTTCCATTTCGCAGATGAATATGTTTTTCGAGAACTTTTCCCCTGCTTTGCCAAGCCCCTCTGATTGGATCTATGACTTGGTCGTGCTCACTCCGGGCATGCAACTGTGCGACTTTCTTCCTTCTATCCAGATATTTGCTTCCTGATTGGTTTTGTGCGTGATCATAGTGTGATGAAGCCCAACACCCTCCATGCTGTATTAACGCCGGTCTCAAGTATATGCCGTGGCGGCCACTACTATGCTATGTCAACACTTTCCAATACAATCTTCGGCATTTACCACACGTTCATTGCAAGTTTCTACATCACAAATGCTTTGCACAAGTCCGCTTCGGAAGGGATGCTGTCGAGAATCCTGAAGTTTATCCATTATCACCTTGCTGATCCAAAAGGACAGGTCAAAGGTGGGCGTCGTTCTCCTGAATGATCCTTTACCAATAAGTTGACTTCCATCTGTAGCCGCAGAGCAGTTTGGTCTTCAGGAGGATGAAGACTGGGCCCACGTCCCTGATGTCAGCACTTTCCTTGGGCTCCTGGATGTGCTCTGCTTATGCAACTTTTTCGAGTTGCAAAACGTCATGTCAACCTGGATGTATAAGGCGTCTCAGCATCGGATAATCAACCGCAGCCATAACATCGAAAATCGCCTACTGGCTCGCCAACTCGTTGATTGGATATTCGCAAACTATGACATCGCCGATCCTTCTGGCCAGGTCATTCCGCCTGAGGAGGCTCTTCGATGCATTCGGTATCCCTTTCTCGCTTCCCAGGCACGTGCGCTCATTTGTGCCAAAGAATTGGCGACCAAGGAGGGAGTTAGGAGTGAAGTCCCTCGTTGCAACACCGCACGACTAAAATTAGCTGTTGACAATGCTCTACGCCAGAGCGTTTATGAAGCAGCGTACTCAGCGGTGAGATCGGAAGACATCACAGGGTATGATTGGATAGGCCCACAATATGTGCTGACCAGGCGGCCTGGCTTCATACCGTGTAAGTTCTGCCTTTCCCAGCCACAACTGTGCTGATGGCTCCGTGCTTTTCTAGTTAGCGATACCATCGATGGTCTTACCTTCGACGATCGACAATTTCGCAAGCAATATGATGGACCCTCTCATGCGGGCTCGTCGACCGCTGGCAAACCTGTTCATGTGTCCCCCCTGCTGCCATCGCGCAGCACACCTCTGTTGAAGAGAACGACTCTGAACAGGAGCAGTCTGAAGAAGAACACCACAGTGATGGCAACCGCATGGACCAGACAGAAGATGGCCTCGTCGATGGCAGTACTGTTGGCCACCGCAAGCGCAAAAGGGCAAGGCTGTGATCCCCAATGTGAATACGCGTGGCTATCTGAGGTTGCTCTTTTTGGATATTTACTGTCGTAGACTTAATCAAATACACGTCGCTTATGATCACACCATAACTAAGAAAATCGTAATTTGACTGCACGAGTCGACACTGTTTCGTAATTGCCTTCAACGCAACTGTTCTCTTCGATTCTCCGCCTCTGCTCACAATTGCTCGATGCTGGAGCTCCAAAGCGCTACTCACGGTGTCACTTCCATTGACACCCCTGGGCCCCTCTTTCGCGCTACTTTGCTCTGCGCATCTGTGTGATATTCATACATAACTTTCTGCTTCAGAACTTTTGGAATCCCTGCCTCTGCACGACTCATCGCGGCGGACATCTACAGCATTGTGAGTTAGATAACTTTTTTGAACGTTTGCTCCTTCTGATTTGTCTCGCTCTGTTTGTTCACTTCGCCTTTGCTTCCAGCCCCCATGTCGTTCCATTCGTTCCCATTCATATTCTCGCGTCCCTACCCTTTAGACTCTCACATTCTCTACACATTAACAGCTCAATACGATACGGCACAAGACACTCAGTCGTCTCGTCTCGATTATGGCCTCAAGTAACAGCAGAACATGTGTCTAAGATAAGCTGTGCGCAGAGCCTCGAGTAAGCTGTGTGAATCCAGTCCACTATTACTATATTAATGGTTTCCATATATACTTTTTATCCCATCATGAACAGCCCGTAACTTGACGCTGACTGGACGTATTGCCTTGGTCACCATCCCTCACGTACCCCCATGGAATCCGTAGAATGCGAATGAGGCTCGAAAGATCTTAGAAGCGCAGAACTGGAGAGTAGGAGGGTGGAGGAGATCATGCACGGGGGTGGGAACAGGGGAGAGGGCAGGGCGCAGAGTTGGAACCACTGGGGAGCAGGGAGCAGGGGGACGAGGTGTGGATGAGGTGCGTGGACGTCGCGCGGAGAGCGTGGACGGGGGCTCGGCGCGGTGCAGGAACACAGGGCAGGCGCGCGGAGCGATGGGCTGGTAGTAGTATTTTCGTTTTCGGGGTTTCTGACGAACAATTGTCTTTCTCTGCCCCCTCGAATATATCCTCTCCTTTATCTGCTCCATAGTTTGAGACATTGATACAATAGTTGTGTTCTGAGGTGTTTAGCGCTTGGATGCAACTCAGGCTTCGGTTCTAAATTTATATATTGCGGCCATTTCCAGAATCCCTGAATCAGGGTTGCGCTGAGTGAAAGCCCTTTAACTCACGTTACGCTCTTCCGTAGAACAAGCCAACCTACCAATCAATGAAACGCCCCAGAAAAACAGGCCTCGAGGTTGGCTCCAAAAAGAAAATGTGAGGCCTCTTATCTTCTGGTATTGAGTCCAGGTCACCACAGCAAGCATTGATCTCCTGCATTAGAGCAAAAAGCGATGTGCTCACTCACCACGGCCGCCATTTTGGGCGTACTATCTACGCCTTCGGTAATGTAAGAGCTATTATCACCAATGGTCTCCGTCGGATGGGAGATGATGCTCCGGTGGCAGAAGACCAGACCGTCCGGTGCTTCGAAAATTTTATTTCCATCTTGCTGTAATATCTGATTCTTTGTCTGTCAGAGAGCGGCAAGAGCATAGCATATTTTTAGAGCTCTTGAAACTGTGTCCAGGGCTTGAGGATCGTCTTCTGAATTCTTCTATGCCGGAGCAAATCCAGTTGTTGGCAGACTTGGTAGGTTCTTAAAAACACTCGACATCACCCTATTCATCTGCTTCACCATTAGATCCAAAAAGGAGCCAACTCTGCTCGCCTAGAGGATACAAAGGGTCTGAAGAATAGCATTGTCGACTGGATCACGCCTGAGGGTCAGAACCTGAACCCTCCGCTCAGTCAGCGTCATAAAGATGACCGTGGTTTCCACCACAAAGCAACTGGTGCACTTCTCTGCCCTGCCGGAGTGGACTGGAGCGACACAGAGTGAGTAGTAATTTCTTTTTACCCCAATATATCCCTGATTGCATTCAGAATCAAGCGAAAATTGTCAACGGGAGTGCAGATCGTTGCTGGACACCACTGGCCCATATTTGTCTATGCCGACTCTGCCTTTGATAAAAATGACCCTTGGAAAGGGCTGCTGCGTAGTTCACTTCTAGTCAAGGTATGGTCTTGTTTGTGCCCTACTATTCCTTCCCTGTTTCAATGCAATCTCTGCAGGCCTTCAAACATGTATTTACCTCTTCCAGTGCTGCCGACACTGTTGATGGGAGCATAACGACAAAGTCAGGAAATGCTAGGATACATGGCATGAAGAAGGTCACCAAAGCCTCTATAGTCTACATCGCGATGCAGGTGCGTGCTGTTCTTCTAAACCAGTCTCTCTGTGCTTTATTCAACCATTAATCTATTGCGAAGGTTCGATTTTCCCTGTCATCAGCTAGTACTTGGTCCCGAAGCGACAGAGTTACGGACTTCGAGCATTTTTATTTAAGTCTACTGGACACTTTGGAGGATCCTCAGCACAACATACGAGTCAATGATTTGCTTTCTTGGTGGAACAGGTGCGCAGAGATCATGATTCTTTGCCTCATAGCCTCATCTAAAAGCTCAGGAAAATATTCCCTCACAAAGTTCCCGAAGTGTCTCTCGTACCAGTCGAAGGAAGCCCCTTGGACCGCATCCTGCAGATGGCTGCTGCTGAAGATTAATCCGGTAACAGGCTATGCCAATGTGTGAGGGCTGGTATGTGTTCACCGGCATCGGCACTGCACATAGCTGCTCAACAACTTCTAGTATTTGCCTACAACTCTCATTCCTTTACCTCCTTGATAAATTCTCTACTAATCCTACCTTGAGCTTTACAATACCGCTGAGTGACTTTGCATGAATAGATAGTACTATTCTTCATCACATTTATCTACTTCTTACACTCTCAAGTTGTTTCATGCAGCATTCATTGTTGCTCTGTCTTGACCCCAACTTGAAGGTGATGTGAAGTATGGCTGCGTACTGTGCTACATCTGTCAAAGAACCAGAACGGACAGCGCCCGCCCTAATGCCATTGCGAAGGTCCTTTCCGATTCATCTGTCAGGGAAGTTTATGGCACCAACTTGATCACATATCAGATCCTCTAGTCAGTTGTCAAGTACCTCATAATACTTGCATAGGTCCAAAGCGGATATATGTACTTATGATCGAAAAATCAAAATATTGTTGCGCTCGAGGTTGTTGGAATATATGTTAATACAAACTGAGTCCAAGACATGGTAATGATGCATGCGAAAGTTTGGATAGCCTGGAATTGACCAGCACTCGGTAGTAGAAATGGGCAGCGAAGAGGGAGCCACAAGAACTGGATTCAGTAGACGATGGAATTTTCCAAATAGGGCCTCCAAGGGGTAAAATTCGGCCGAGATAAGAACAGGGAGTTCCGAGTCGAGGTCGAGGTCGAGGTCGAGGTCGGGGTCGAGGTTTGAGAAGAGGGCAGCACACCGAGGGCGGAAGCCTGAATGGCATTCAAAAGCATAGCTGAAGATAGCTCCATAGCAGCTCTCTCTGCATCCTCCTGTGCCTTTATCTGAAAGTCGTCGTCGCTGTTCCAATCATTCAACTCCATTGCAATGATCTCGGCCTCTATCCTGGCCCTGTCGAGACTCGCGTGCATGTGCTTTTTCTCCCAACCAAAGGCTTCCTTGCGGAGCTTTTTGAACTGGGAGGCCACGTCAACAGAGTTCGGCACAAACGACATTGCCTGGCTCTGAGTCGGCCGAGCAATAGAGGCATTGTCACCATAAGAAACATTGGGCGGTTTTTTGTTAGGCGAAGATTTATAACCCTGTTATGCAACTGTTAACGAAGCAATCTTTTTTAACCAGGAGCGGTACTCACACTTTCCAGAGACTCTAAAAGTGACATTTCCCGCTTCGTTTCAAGCAACATAGATGCATGCATTTCACATTCCTGCATATACTTGTCGTAACGGTCAAGAGCTGCAAGATAGTTGGCATCTGCTTCCGACGACCCGCGGTGAAAGCGACGTCGATACTGGCAAATTGCAATACTTGAGCACAATTTCAAGAGCCAGAGAGATAAGACTCACCGTGGGCACATCGATCCAGGCATTGGGGCCTGCAGGGCCAGACCATGTAAAGGCAAGGGCAGAGTAGGGACGGCTGCCTGAAAATTCCAAAGCCTCCACACGTGGGTGTTTGTTCATAGCCATCAACTGCAGAGAGTGCTTATTGAGACTGAGGGAAATTGTGTGTTAAAAATACAGGGGTTCTCAAGTTGTTACAGTGTTGAAGACGAGGGCTGAAGCGCTGATTAGTAACGTGTCAACACCAGCGACTCAGATAACCAGCCAAGTGCCTGATACGGGCATGCTATTCCGACGCATCCTATTCCGGTGCATGATGATGATGATGCACATGCTATTCCATCACAGATTTACTTGTACGGCCCCTGCTTGTCCCACTTTGGGACCACGGATTACTATCCTATCCTATATTGTCGACCGCCTCAATGATTTCCATTATCTCTTGGGGCCCATCTACTACTGTGTTAATTGACCAACTGCTGGAACAAGTTGACCATAATTGGTAGCCTGCCAGCCGTGGCCCCACACTTGCTGTGGTCCACCAATCGCCGCATCATGATCTATAGATGTTTTATGCCTGGGTCTACCGTAAGTCCACACCAGAATCATGAGGACCACATAGCTAATAGGCATAAGGGCGCACAGCTATAATTATAAGCAGAGCTTATTTGGCATGTCGTATGGTGAATGCATGTCGATCTGCAACATCACCAGTACACCGCAGCCTCCGAAACTTTACGCATTTCTCTATGATGTCCTCAGCAATCCCCTCCCCACAAATGACCCACTCACAACAGCAAGCCAGGGCTATGTGGGTAACGATCTATGCAGTTTCATGTCGTCTCGTCATCAACTTCTAGGCGCCTAACTTGAAGCTTAGTTGACACCCTTCTGTGCTCTGGTCGATCTATCACAACTTCCTCCCCTACCAGTAGAACGAGTAATGACACCGGTGAAGCCTTGAGATTTCCACGCCTATACCAAATCCCCGGTGTGCTGAATGAACCTTCGCTTGTGCTTCTCTAGCTTCTGATTACGCCTCGCTTTATTTGTGTCAGAACGAACGCGACCAGCCTGAGCTACGACAAAGCTTAGCGCCTTCACACTCCACACCTGCACCAAATCCCTGGTCGTATGAATGAGCCCTTCCCCTACTTTACCTGGTACGCTTCGAATTCCCGCTCAGTTGCCTATCACATGATCTAATGAATGGGACCAATGAGGCCATTGGCTTGGACATGCACGCACTAGATCGGTTTCTATTCATTTCACTTCTAGTGCAGTCGCCAGCTAAGTGACATCATGATTGTCGCCAATCTTATGTTCGAACAGTGCATCCAATTGCCTCGAGGCTTACACGCCCGCCAAAATTCCCAGTCCTCTGAGTGCGGCCATTTTAGTTGAGTTCTAGAAGCTTGACGGCTCTACGCCTAGTTGCAGAACACTGTGTCACTGCGGCTTCGAAAACTTCCGCATGCTGATATATACCAATCAAGTCTTACCGCTCTAGTCTGTGCATTCAATCTCTTCGACGCTCTGCTTGCCCCTCTTGACATGGCAGCTCTCTATGAGGTCCGCTTATGCGGCCCTCCGTTCAACATGTCTCCCCTGGTAGATCATCTTCTCAAATCGGCATCAAAGCTCGGAAGCCCGAACGCCACTCCTGCCAGTCGAAAGGACACTTGGCACACAGTGCTTAGTGTATGTCCTCATTATAAGACTTCCACTTGTTATCTCTATTGATGAATCATCCTAGGGTTATTGCCCTGAGTATCCTAATGTCGGGCTTTTGATCAACAACTGGCACCGTCAGTATGCTGTCCTTCGAGAAAGGGTCGCTGAAATTGAGGCCGGAATGGCCAGCAACCAAGTATACATAAATGATCCCGGCCTCCAGCTTCCAAATATCTTTGAAGATACCCAGGTGGCACAGATCTTGGCTGACAGTAAGCCTAGAATATTCTCATCTTCTGCCGTTGTCTTTATGAAGTTTGAACCTTCAGCAATTGGGCAAATTTTTGCCTCTCCTCCGACAGTCACAACATTTGTAAACCCTGCCGACGTGCCTGTCGGTATACCTCCTGGTGAGCATTCCTTCGTCTATTAATGATGTTCTCTTACAATAGCACCATAGTGCCCCCGGTAATTTTGCCGGCCTCGGCAGATGCACCACCAGTAATGGTGAACTTCGCTACATCTGAACAGCAGACAATCGAAGTCACCGAATTTCTGTCTGCTCCGGCGCACAGCTCTCTTCGCCAGATAGCATGTGATGTTATCTCAACATTTTATTCTTGGTGCCTTCTGGTACCCATCATGCTCCGTGTTCTGTCCTGGGGGACACCAACAACGCCGGGGACTGGTAAGTGATAGTGTTGCATGTGTTTTTTTCCAGTCATTTAAGTCGGAGCTTTCCAGGAATCGGACAAGGCAAATTTTATGCCCCCATGTATCGTCCCGTGTTTCCGTACAGTATCTTTCCGAACCTCACACCCGTGTATGACATCCTCCGCTCCCCATGGACCAATACGGAAGATCACATTGAGGCAGAGACTCCTCAGTGGCGACTCTTCACCGCAGTTGCTATCGTATGGAACATGGTCCTTGGAACCGCACAGCACCTTCTGTCCCATTCAATGCTCAAAGGAGCTGGGATTGTCCCAGAATTTGCCCATGATATGCACTCTGTACTCTGGGCGCTGCAATACGCGCCTCATATTCTCGCACAGGAATCTGGGCAACCTTTCGATATTTTTCGGTACACGGAGGTCAGAGGTGAGTGTAGATGTAAGTTAACTTCTGAAGTGCACTGTTAAACTATACTTTTTCATAGTTCATCTCCATGACGACAACCAGAACATCGATGAGACCGTGTACCCTGGGACGGTCCTGCATCCATCGCCGGCAGTAGTGAAAAACGTGAGTACATTCCCTTCCTTTGTAATATAGTCTAAGCCCACACCTGCAGATGCTTGGTGTCATGTCCAGCACCAGGCGAGATATGGTCGTCACCGGTGTCAATATCCTCCATGAGATCATAGATAGTGGGGTTTATGGGAGTCCTGATGAGGTTCGTAGAATTTTGCACAAGATGGTGGAGGAAAGGCAATTTTCGGAAATTTTGGAATGGAACGCCTTGTGGCGGGAGTTCATTGGCGGCGACGTGAGTCTTGTCCTTCCCTCTGTACTATATTCATCATATTTAACTATTCATAGCACATCGCCGTTCCACTCTCCGGTATTCTCGTCGCAGAATTCATCCAGCGGATGTTGCTCACAGGCCAGTGGAATATATTAGAAGATGTCCAGCCTGTTACAAGACTCACTGGTCAGCGGTTCCCATGCCTCCCAAAGGGCAGCCTCATCACCATCTCATCATTACTTCTTGCTTCTTGCCACATCTATTTCGTTGAGGGTCTCTCTGGTGGTGATTTTTCGCAGCGTGCTCAAACTGAGGACTACCGGCCGGTTCTGGTTGAGTGCACAAAATTCGCTTTGACCTACGTGACTCCCCTCTATAACCAGCAAAGCTTTCACGACACCATCCTGAGGCTAGAGGTGTGCTGGATAGATGCGGAAGAGGCTCTCCCTGGGTCTCCAGTCAGGCCATGGTGCTGGAGCTGGAACGCCGTGCCTTCCCATGGGATTGAAGGAGCCCTTCTTCATCATCAAAACAGGACACTATCTAGTGAATTTATCAACCCCGACATCCCACTCCTTGCCAGAAGACCTTACTATCTATTACCTACGGGACATATTTAACAGATTTCGCAGTTACCATGAACCAAAGAATTCTGTATGCATGCTATCCGTTCACATTTTATCCTCATTCTCTCATTACCGGTCACTGTAATAATACTGTACTTGTACTAATACCAGTCACGACCAAGTTCCAGTTAAATTTGTATACCAGTCGTCGCGACCAATCCAGTTGAATTTGTATATGTAAACAATGGCAAACTGTTTCCGAAGTTGATGGCACAATATCCACTATCCGCTGACTTACTACTTCATGCGATACTCTCTCCTACTAGTGCGGTAAGACAACAGCGCTTGCCAGTCGGCGACATGACCTTGGGTACAGCCTGAGAGCAAGGCCGGTACTCTTCTAAACCCAGAAGCTGTGCAAGATTCTGCGCTTACTCTAAATCTTGCCACGGCCACATTGTCTACCGCTCGTCTGAAGAAGCCACCCACACAGCACTGTGCTGACCGACTATGCCTAGGGAGGAGGACATTCATGTTTGCAGGCCATGGTGAGCAGCGCTCGCGACACCCTCTACACATTTAATCCCTGAATTTCTCTTGCCCTATGCCTTCCCCTCGTTGTTTGTGTACTCCTCATGCCTCCCTTTTTGATCGTTCTTTGTGTAATATTCACTCTATCATATATCATCCTGTGTCAGGTTTGTACGGGTCTTTTAAACTATATCGATCCCCACCCCTCAATCGCGGCCGACCAGTCCATTGCGCCTTGAGTAGGGTCTACCTTGCCAAAACCGCCGGTGGGCCAGGATGGGTGAAGCTTCAAATTTTGCGCCTACTCCGAGCACATCATTGGATCACAGATGGGCAACCCACCTTGTAAGGGTTTTAGAAGTCCAAGTCGCTCACTTTGCTGACAACTGATTTGTAGACAAGTTTCGCCTCTGTCACCCTTCGTGTCCTCTTGCCTAGTGGCCGCAGGGGATCGGCAACGTGG
>JABCKH010000556.1:0-12259 GCA_018851285.1 Lyophyllum semitale | reverse complement strand
AGCTTCGTATCTAGGTGAATATCATAGCTGTTGCACTCGCGTTCTCGTGCCAACACTGAGCTTCGTATCTAGCTATATTGAGTACCTCGGATTATTATTCTCACATGATTATCTGATAAGCCGCCCAACAGCTTCGAAGTCTCGACCGTCCAGTCTCTGCCAGTCTCTGCCATTGTGACGCAACTCCGACAGCTAGCATCGACTTTATACGTCGTCGGATACACATCTGTTTCCTTCAGCAATTATGACTGCAGCTCACGACGTTGACCACATTCGCCAGCGTCATTCATGTGACGAGCGAGTCCTCGCTGCTTACACGCGACCCAACTCCAGCAGTGATTCCGATTCAGACGTCGAGTCTGTTGATCCCGAAGGTCAGGATGTGGCCGCGAGCAACATTTCGCAAGGTCATTCGGCCTCTTTCACGCTCAGAAGTCGTCAAGCATTCTTCATTCGGACCTTGGCGCTACTTTGCGTCTGCAGTTTGAGTATTGGGAGCCATTAGTAAGTAACGGCCTGCCCATCTATGTAGTGACGTGGTTCAGTGAAAACTAGTGGTTCTTACATATTGGGGCCCCTGAAGAGCCGCCTGGCTCGCGAAATTGGAACCTCACACACTGACTTCGGCCTGCTAATGGCTGCATTTAGCCTTAATAGTACCTGGACACCACTCATTGGCGGAATACTCGCAAGCACGCTCGGTACAAGTCTTACAAGTATCCTAGCTACCGGAGTGATACTTTTAGGTATGTGAATTCTATTCAAAGTGTTCTATAGTCTATATCAGCCACCTTCTACCGCTTTCCAGGACAGCTTCTTCTTCTATTGGGAGATATCTATGAAAACGTGCGGCTTATGGCGTTGGGGCTGTTTATATTCGGACTCGGTGTCAGTCCGCTTGCCGTTGTACAGGAAACAATCATTGTCCGTTTCTTCAGGTTACACGGCCTTGGTGTCTCCATGGCCTTTGGTCTCGTTGCAGGGAAGAGCGCCTCGTTTGTCGCCGCACGCACATCATACCCTCTTACCGAGCGTTTTGGGCCCCGGGCGCCCTTTTATGTTGCTACCCTCCTCGCTGGATTATCAGTTGTCATCAACCTTGTCTATATCGCCGCTTCCAAGTGGTTCGTATATGGTGCTGGCGCTGAACTGGAGACTGCTACTGATACAGCGGAAGCCCAATCTCGCATGGCCTCCAGTGTTTCGGAAGCACAAGCCCGGAAGAAGGTGGCCGCAAAACGACGAGTCAATCTTCACCAAATCACCAAATTGGGTGATATATTTTGGGCGTACGGACACTTTTGCATCTTCGTGGATCTTCGCTGAGCTTCACTAGTTATATTGGTCTTAATGTGTTGTGTGGTATGATATGGTCGCCGTTTACGCACCTAGCTGCGTGAGAACACCTGTTTCCTATGCCCACGTACACATATGTAACACACCCCCATAGGAATATCATCCAGACACGTTATCCAATGACAGAACGGGATGCAGCCCGTCAGGCATCCTATCTTTTAGCTGGTAGCCTGATCTTATACCCAATCGTAAGTAGACACACTGTCTACCTTTCTAGGGTGAGATCGACTGACCCTAACTGAAGTGTGGTTTCCTCTTGGATAGATTTAAGCATCGGCCCATTGTTGTGCAGCTACTACTCGCCTCGTCCTGCTTGACTCTCTCCGCTTATGTGTGGCTTGCACTTCCCCCGATATGGACTCAAATACCCGGCCCTTCCATCTTCTTGTTTGCAACAGGGCATGGGTTCGCGCCTTGTTTGTAATTTAACATGCTCATGCGAGCATTGACTAACCTTACCTCGCCTTGAAGTGCTGCTTGTTGTGATCGTGCCGAAGATTGTGCCCTTGAAGTATGTTTCTACAGCGCTCGGTGCCCACAAGAGTGTGAGTCGCTCCTTAGTTTGCCTGCCTTTTTAGACCAACAACTTATCGGTCTCCAAGCTGGAACAAACTGGATCGGCCCTCTTTCAGACACTTGCCGGACTTGCGCTGGACACTCGGAAGAATGTTGTTCGCAGATCCAGCGAGACAGCGCTGCAGCACCTTTTAAACATACTCCTCATCCTAAACGTCGTCCAGTTGTCCAGCGTCATTGGGCTGGCTGATTTACAGAAACGAAAAGGACAAGCATCTACGGTACAGAAACAGATACATGCATCATCACAACGGGAGGAGCAGCCATTAATCAGTCCATTGGAGTCCCATTCCAGACACATGTCAACTGAATCAAGAAGCGTAGATGACACGAGGCGAGAAGTGAGACGAGGTAGAATTTTTGCATCGCTAAGTGCGGCCTCCATCGCATTTGCTTGGATATTGTTTCTGGGAACTGCCTGGTTCAGGCTCGGAAAGGGAAGATAAACGAACGGATTCTTACCTATTTACCGTACATGTAACGGTATATTTTGGAGTCTTATGAAGGGTATATAGTAACTGGATGCAAAATCCAATATTTCGTTATAAAGGATCCACAATATTGTGAAAGCGTATGCAGTGCTGAATCAAACCTGTATGTATGTATAGTTCGGCGACTGGCATTTCGACGTGAATAAAAATAAAGGATGAAGTTGCTTGTGAAAGCCGCAGAACTTATCCTAACAATGATGTTTTCAGTGGTTAGGGTTTACGGAAGTTGCCGGTGGTGCTACACAGTCGTTCCCAAGCCTGCGTACTGGCAAATATTGTCGCGCCGGCCTCAGCAACCTCAAGACCTTAGGTATGTCCGTACACGTTCTGTACAACGTTAGAATTAACACAGTCCTCTAGCCGCAAAGATGGGCGCCTACAAATACATTGGCGAACTGTATAAGAAGAAACAGTCGGATGTTCTCCGCTTTCTTCTTCGTGTTCGGTACTTTGGTCTCGCCCATCTCTCCCATGTCCATACTTAACAAATCTATTAGGTGCTGGGAGTACCGCCAACTCAACGTGATCCATCGCGCATCCCGCCCTTCTCGCCCGGACAAGGCCCGCCGCCTCGGCTACAAGGCCAAGCAGGGTTACGTTATTTACCGTATTCGTGTCCGTCGTGGTAACCGCAAGAAGCCCGCTCCTAAGGGTGAGGACATTAGGAATATTTGTCTTTTGGACTTTGGGACTAATCGATGCCAACAGGAGCGACATATGGCAAGCCCGTACACCACGGTGTGAACCAACTCAAGTACCAGCGTGGTCTGAGGAGCACTGCGGAGGAACGCGTGGGCAGGCTATGTGGAAATCTGCGGGTTTTGAACTCGTACTGGGTGAATCAGGACGGTGTCTACAAGTATTATGAAGTTATCTTAGTTGACCCGAATCACAAGGCGGTACGGGTTCGTTTCCTGGTATTGTTTCCTGGTTAATTTACTATCATTCAGATTCGCCGTGACCCCAGAATCAACTGGATCGCAAAAGCTGTGCACAAGCGTCGCGAGGCCCGTGGCCTTACCAGCATCGGAAAGCAGGTCAGTTACGCCACCAGAAATCTAATTGTAATACCTCTCATACCTGTGTACAGAACCGTGGTTTGGGCAAGGGTCACCGCTACAACCACACTCCTTCTCGCTCTACTTGGAAGAAACACAACACCCTCAGCCTTCGGCGCTACCGTTGATTTTTCCCTTATTATGTACCGTATCTTCCCCCATGCTATTTGTATGCACACCGCAATCATGCCAAAAGAGGTTTTCATGCCCCACCATTGCAGTGTGCACAATGCAGACAATGAGTTGGAACACATTGAATGATGGAAATATTTGATGGCTTGATCAAGGCTTGATATGGAAGGCAAAGTAGCGCAGCAGACATGAGGCATTGAGCCGAGAACGTGGTGTGTGTAT
Organism: Lyophyllum semitale; assembly: GCA_018851285.1. Classification (NCBI taxonomy): domain Eukaryota; kingdom Fungi; phylum Basidiomycota; class Agaricomycetes; order Agaricales; family Lyophyllaceae; genus Lyophyllum; species Lyophyllum semitale. Next base: position 8,424 of record JABCKH010000556.1, on the reverse strand, counting down.
TCCCCGAGAGGAGTGCCTTCGCCTCCTTATATCTATCTCATGTTTTGAAAACCACCTTTCACGACTTTTACATTTCATGAATATGCTCTCCGATCTCCCTCTCCTCGCAATTTTCCTGGCGCTGAACCTGCCGTGCTGTGCTGCCAAGTCTCGCCTACAGTTCGGCCAGCAAGCAGGACTTGCGGCATCTGCCTCTCCTGCCAATTTGTCTATACAAGTCGACCCAATACCCCGCACATGGCCTCCTTTGAGCCCGATCGCAAAGCGGAGCAATCTGAATACAAACCCAAACGGATCGACGTTTCTCTGGCTTCCCCAGGATGAATATTCAGGGAAAACCTTCTTTGAGTAGGTGATTTCGAATGGCTGAATGCAGGGCGGTGGTAATTGGTTTGCTTCAGTCGTTTTGCGTTTTTCAGTAACAAAGATCCAACCAAGTGAGTCTATCGGAGCTCCTAGTGACTGACCACTTAAATTGTCCTGTTTGTAGTGGACACGTAAAGTTGGTGCAATTCATCGCAACTTGTTTCACAACACCTGATGTGCTACATCCAGCTATGTCAACCAAAGTACGGCATTTGATAAGGGACTTGTGTACGTGCAAGACGACGGCATTGCGGTGATGAAGGGGGACAACAGTACATGGTTAGAGAAGGGTGTGTATCGGGACAGGTTGGAGGTCCTGCTTCGTATATGCAAGGAATGCGGTGTAACGTGAACACTTAACAGTGTCCGAATCTCAAGCTCCGCCCAATATACCACCGGTCTATTTATCCTCGATCTCAATAGAGCCCCCTGGGGTTGTGGTGCGTGCTGCAAACCACGATACTGATGACAATAAACTCAGTTCTTTCACAGGTACCTGGCCAGCGTTTTGGACGCTGGGAAATGGTAATTGGCCAGATGTACGATTATCCCTCATGGTCCACACCATGAGCCTCACGAACCTTCTTTCTAGACTGGAGAGATCGACATTATTGAGGGTGTACATGACAACGAACATAACCAGGTTGCTTGGCACACCCAAGCTGGTAAATATTCTCAGATCCTTTCGGCGTACCCTTGCTTATCATAGCGAAAGGCTGTACCCTGACACCAGCAAATTTCACTGGGAATATTGTTGTATGTTTATAATTCCTCGTTCACCTCGGTCGGTCTAACTTTTTCTAGCAAGTCAATGGCAAGAATAATCTCGACTGTAATGGATTGATCAATCAAAATTCTGGTTGTGGCGTCATTGAATGGAGTAGGGCATCATACGGCCCATATTTTGATTCCATAGGGGGAGGTGTCTTTGCTATGAAATGGGATGAAAATGGTATTGCTGTTTGTGCGTTGTGCCCTTCTCTGCTGTTTTACCTGCGCTGAACGTACCGTTTGCAGGGTCTTTCTATCGTGCCACCATTCCAAAAGATATTGTGGATGGCAGCCCTGACCCATCTCAGTGGGGTCCTCCCTCTGCAGCCCTTGAGCCAACGAATTGTGATTTACAAAAATACTTCGCAAATCACTCTATTATATTTGGTGAGTTACATTCATCCCGTCATCCACTCGCGGGAGACGTCTTGATAATGCTCATTGTCAGATATAACCTTTTGTGGTTTGTCGCGATTAATTTATACAAGAGGTTTCTTCTAACCATCTTGCAGGTGATTGGGCAGGAAACTCGTACGCCACGTCAGGATGCCCTGGAACATGTGACGACAGGCTGATGGATCCAGGTAATTTCGTGGTACGTCCAGTCATAATACTTTATCTTGTCCATGCTTCTTCATTCCACCCCAGAATGCGACCTGGAGTATCAATTCATTGAAGGTATATAAGAAACAACTGATCAAAGGCCGCATCACCAACCATGCCGCTCCCCTCTCCGCAAACAACTTACGGACTTTAATGATTTTTTACTTGGCTTTTATCGCAATCATGTCTACTCTAACTTGAGACACTGGTGGATGTGGATAGCAAGAGCAATGTTATTCCGCTTCTACTGTGCACAAATGTATCAAAGTCTCATTTTCCACATCCTTTCTCCTATGTCTACCTTGTCCGCCTGAAGTGGTTCCCCAAAGCATGCCCTAAGAGGTGTAACACTGACATAACCTTGGTATATTGCCCACCCGTCGGAACCGACTGGAAGGGACGAGAGGGGCGGTGTGATTAGATCTTTCATGTCAGGTGAGAATTTGAACGACAAAGCCTCATCAAGACTCGGCTCCATGTCGTTGTCAGGTGTGACAGCGGTGGTGGTGGTATCCAGGGCGTCTGGTCCTGCAGACCTAATTGCTTGTCCGCGTCCCGAGCCAGCATCGGTCGATTTGGTAGAAGTGTTCTTGAACAGCTGACCATATGAGTTCCGCCACATGGTGGTCGAACAAATCTCCAGGCCATTATCTGTTGATAAACCTTGCACAAGAGGGATGTTGACGCTGTAAAGGTCAACTTCCCCGTTTCTAAGCCCCCCTACGTCGTCACCCCAGTGGTTCCAAAGGTAATGAATGATACGCGCTCCCAGGCGATGTGCCGGTTCAAACAAAGTCGCTGGAGTCGGATGGAGGACCGTTCCATACGAGAGCGCGATCGAACGGATCTTCGATAAAGATGAGGAAAGAGCGGCACCGATGGTACCAGAGGATAAGGCGAAGGCGGCTGCGTCAAAATACTATCATAGTCGTTTTATGATTCAAACTAAATCAATACTAACCAGACGTGTTTCGGCCAAGGTTGGGCCCAGATATCTGATGAGCACTTTTAGAATTAGAATGTTCTGTCAAAAGGTTTACCCACGACGAGGTCAATTTGCTCCGGAAAGAGGTTATGTAGTGCTATGTTGGCACAGGTTGCGGGTGTCTGCCACATCGTGAGGTGTCTCGTCAAAAAACACTAGTGCAAGGAATCGTACACCGTCGAGAAGAATCCATTCAGCCTGCGCAGATTAATGAAATCAGATCATAAAGATTGAAGAATAAATATCGGACCCGAACCATCTCTCCAGGTTTCAAAGGCCTTGGTTTAGTTGACGTTTCGCCCCTACCATCGTTTCGAGGGTAAAAGTAGGATCCCTTTGTAATGTCCTTGATATGATATGCCTTTCCTGAGAGGACAGGATCAGGTGGTTGGAAGAGGCTCAACTAACACACGGACCAATCCACGACTTCTGAGAACTCGGGAGGACGACTTTAACGTCCCATCCTTGATGATATTGTAAGGTAAAGTTGAAGGAACTTGGAAACATGGTTCACCTAACTCCTGAGTTAAGTGACGGTACAACCCAAACACATAGGGCGACTCCTTGGAGTCTGGAGGACCATCGTCATTCTGTAAAATATAAGGAGCTGATGCGCCATGGAAGAGCAGGGGACGTACAGTAAGGAGAACCCTTGGTTTGGACATTGGGTTAGTACGTAGAGTTGGCTTGGTCGTCATGTTGATTGCAGCTGATTGTGCCCCATCAGCGATACACAGTCGCCTTCCGCTCATCTACCGAGGTGTCTGCCCTTGGGCCCTCCTGACGGTCCTATAGCTATGACCGCTCCCCGTTCTCTGCCCTCGCTATCTCCTTTGCCTCCCCTCCAGATGGGGCCCGACGACCCCACTTCACGCACTCTACCGCTATCGCGAGGCGACGATCCAAATTACATCCCCTTCTCTCCAACACCTTCTTTTGCTGAGTCTTTCGCCACAGCATACACTTCGCAGGTGGATCCAGAAAACGCTGCTCCTCTTCCATCTCCATCGACTCTTGCACCCTTACAAAGTCTCCGGAAATCAATATCAGTCGATTCGTTCGTAAAGTTTGGCCGTGAGGTCCATCCCAATGCTGGCCCCCGTTCGAATCGAGTTATTACAGGTTCAGTCTTTGATACTTTTAAGAATCTTGTCTTTGGTGTCTCACCAGCCCTTACAGCAGAACGCGACCAATTCCTATCAGGACGAACCCGCGGGTCCAGGGGTGAAGACGACTTCACTATTGATTCAGATGTTGAGCGATCAGATCCCTTGAACAGCCCCGTCGAACATTACCGCCATGCATCACTCAAAGATCAATCGCGGCCCCATATTCGTGGCGGAGAGCTTCCACTCCCCTCTCGCACTCCAACGCTCAGCTCAACCTCCAGTATGAGTAGCATGATCAGTACTTACACTAGTTCTACCCTGGAAGACGTGCCACGACAACAATCTCTATCATCCCTGCAGTCCTATCGAGGACGGCCCACTCCAACAGCCCTCCCAGGTCGCATTCGTAGTGGCAGCCTGGGTACTTACACGAATCCTGGACGGCATATGCACATCGATACTCAGTTATCGAGCGGATCAACCTTGAGCCCACCTATTACACTCACTGTCGTAGGGACTGCTGGCTGTGGAAAGTCAGTCGCCATTAGGGAAGGTTTACGAGGCCATGGTCTCTCGGAACCTACATCTGTTCCTGTGTTGTCAATGCAAGGAACTTCCACAAGATGTATTCCATTATTTCCATCCCAACTTTTCACTTGTGACTCACTATCGTCTTCTTACCAGACTCCCGCCGCGTTGGAGCAATTCGTTGCGTCGATGCGCCTGATTCTCCTCTTCATGTCATTGAGATTGATGTTCCAACTAAACCATTGGAACTTGGGGAACTAGATTGGCCTGATAACTTCTCGACGATTAACGGAGTCATCATTTGCTATGATGCGTCTGACAAGCGTTCTTTTCAGCCAATTGAAGGACTTCTCCGTATGTTCTACGGTTCAATTTATGTTCAACAGCAACTGAAAAGGTTATTTCAGGAGGTTATCAAGCTATGAAATTACCTTTTGTTGTCCTGGCCTGCAAGTCTGACTTGCCACATGAAGTCGAGCCCGAAAGGGCGTTGGAGGTGCTTCAGCAGTATGATGTGGGGCTGGTAGAGGTGGCCAAGACAAATGAAAAGGGGAAGAAGAAAATGCAACGCACCTTTACCTGGATCTTGAGGGCTGTTGCCCGAGATCAACGTTTGTTTGAACTGCCATGTGGAGCTTAAGAAACTAACATACATACCAGGACCCAACCGGAGCGATTTCGATGCAAACTATCGGAATCCAGCTTCTCCCGATGTTTTGATATCTCCACCACCATGGGAAATTTCAAGAACTGCGACACCGACAGCTTCGTCCTCAATATTGTCGGCGAACAGTTTCGCTCAGGGGCAAATCACTACCGCTCCGAACCTGAAGTCACCACCTTCTCCTCCGATATTTCCCACCTCTCCAACACGAGCGCGTTCCATGGGTGACCTTTTGTACGAAAACGAAAACTCGAAGGTCCTTGCGTGGCACTCGACTACGAGCGGTACTATACATGAGAGGAACAATCCAGAACTATCACATCACACAGGCGCCGAGGTAGTGAAGGACAAATTGGAGGTACCAGAACCGAAGGAAGGCAAGGAAAAGGAATCGTGAGTCTTCTCTTTCGCCCTATATCCGACGTCCAAGAGATCCATTTTTCCCCCCATCTCTAGTCGACCTGGGCAATGGGCCACGTTGGACGACTTATTGGATAAGCTCCTATTTCTGGCTGTGAGTGGGGACGGTACGTGACACCCGAATTCTTCTCCAATACATGACCTTGAAGGTTGCGTAGACCCTGCTTACATCACCCACTTTCTTCTAACCTATCGTCGGTTTGCGAGTCCGCGGAGTGTGCTTCTCGCTATGCAAAAGCGGATGCGTCAACTTGATAACCCTTCTGGAGATCCTATGTTCGCCTGCTTTGCACAGATGCGGTATGTCAACGAGAGGTGGCTCCCGCTATCGTCCATTTACCTATTCCGCAGGATATGCCATCTGCTCGAAATGTGGATACGCGACTATCCATACGATTTTGCTGTTCGAGGAACAGCAGGTGCGCTCTCTGCCCTCATCAAATCGATCATATCGAAAACCTACTTGCTACATTATGGTTCCGAATTTCTCCCTTTCCTTGAGATGTTGCCAAATCTCGTAGACCAGGACGTCGCTTGGGCGTTGAAGGTGGACGACATAGCAGACGAGAGTGACGATTCTTACAGTCTACTGGAGGAGGATGAAACACATTCACCAGGCGACGAGCCAATGAATTCCTTGTCTCCCTTCATAGAGAGGCCAGTCCCTCCGGCTCCACCCTTACCATCCCGAGAACGCAAGCCCAGTTTGCCCCTTCCCTTGATGCTGGCAACTGGTATAAATCCCAACCCTGGACAGCTTGAGACTGATACATCTGAGAAGCAGCAAATAAAAGACCTCGTTAGGTTATCTCAAGAATTACAAGCCATAGAACCAGAGGAAATCGCCCAGGAGATAACTCGTATCGAAGTCAAATTGTTTCTGGACATCAAGGTACGTTCGTATATTACTTAGAGATATATTTCTCTCATTCTTCTCCATCAGCCACGACATTGGCTCTATTACACTTTCGTATCGGGTAAGAAGGACGAGACTGAGCCCATTACCGCCTTCAACGCAGTTTCAAACCATCTCGCCGATTGGTAAGTTGTTATAGTCAGGAGGGATTATATTCTGACAAGCTTCTCCAAGGGTTGTGTCTCTGATATTATGCCATAAAACACCACGGGCCCGAGTCAAACAGATCGAAAAATTTGTTGAGATTGCCCAAAGGCTGAGGGCGCTGAATAACTATTCGGCACTGCGCGCCTTCGTCGCAGGGATCAATAATGCGACGTTCGCTGGCGACGAGACAATGGAACAATTCAAAGCGAAGTCTCCAGAGCAAGCGAAGAATTTACAATCGTGGGATGTCTTATTGCAACACATTCGCTCACATCGTGCATATCGTCTCGCTTTGCGAAACTCCAAAGGTGCCTGTATTCCGGCGCTGTGAGTCTTGCTTCATCCCTCTCTCCACATCTTTGTGACATTCTCTTCAGGGAAGTACATATGTCTGATCTTATCCGCGCGCATGAAGGCAACGGAGATTTCAACTCCTCTGATCCAACTAAGATACATTGGGGAAAATTTAACATGATGGGTAGGTTCATCTCGAGTACCGCCCAGTGTCAAGCCCAGTGCAGAACCGCCGCCGATTACCATTTCACGGAACGAAATCATATTGCGGAGCTCCTCAGACGACCTGTGATGAATGATCAGGTACCCTTTCCTCAGATCGAGACTGATGCACCTCACCAACCTAGTATTTGCATCAGATGCAAAAATCTAGGATTGCTCCCGTGGAAACAGATCTCGACGACTATCGACCGACCCATCCTGGAGCTAGTCAACCAAAGGATGCTGCTATTTTGCGTAAATTGTTCTTCTGGTAATCTCTCCTTCTCTTGTTATGAACCTTGTCGGAATGTTTGTATAATTCCTTTAAATTATTTGCATGTTTTTTTGACCCTTTACGCCGACTTGTTACATTTAGGATACCCTTGCATATATTCTCCATCAATCGTTGTTTTCTATGTACACGCTACCTAACAATCTGCTCAAGTTTTCTCAACTAGCTAACCGCAAGGCAAAAGACAGCCATTAGACTCGACGCCGAAGACTCCTGCAGGATAAGACTAGTATGATGAGATTGGAGGACGATACTCAATAAGCTTGTGGGCACCGGCAGTTGCATCAGTGCAAATTCTCTGGATCGTTGCCCTTCCATTGAAGTCCAAGTGACGCAGGTGAATGGCTTTTCACTGCCAGAGCAAAAAATCCATGTAATAGTCCTTTATTGTCACCAAAAGTTTATGTAGGACAAGTGCTAGCTGGCCAAGGACCCCTCTCTATGCCGCCTAACGTCCGATCCAAAATCGATCATTTTGGGCACTTATGTACGCATCAAATTTCGCCGAAAACGTCCTCATATTGGATTAGACCTCTGATTTTGGCCCGTTTCCGTCCGCACAGCGGATGGTACATGTTGTGGGTCTAGATCGGACATGTATTTTTCAGCTAAAAAATATGCCTGAGTGGTACTAGAAATTATGTTCTGTGGTCCCCAGCAGCATCACGGAAGCCTTTCTGAGTCATTCTTGTTGTCCTCAGGCTCTAATTCTTATCTTTACTTACCACCGACATCACCTCAAACCTTCTCTTTCATCCGCGGCTTCAGTACTTCGATAGCGGCACCGAGAAAACTGCAGGAATACTTGAGAAGGAGCAGAGTCAGTCATAACTCACGAGAGGTGCCCACTTGCCAGGCAGGAGGCCAAGCACTACTAACTAGTGGCCCTTGACAAGCTAGGGTCAACATTTTGGTCAATAAATTGGACGAGTAGGTACTTGAGACCCACATCCGTCCGCATAAAGGATCGGACCTTGCTACAGACCAGGTATCCTGTCCTCTGGGTTTATCGGACCTTAGGTCGAAATTTTAGACTTCCGTCAGCATAGGGATCAGACGTAGGCCACATTTGGGAGCCATTTCCGTCCGCATAAGGATCGGACATTAGCCGGCATAGAGAGGGGTCCT
>JABCKH010000555.1:0-12271 GCA_018851285.1 Lyophyllum semitale | reverse complement strand
GTACATGTGGTTTCAGGTTGGACTCAATTCTCAGCCAGAGAGTACCTCAACAACCAGGAGATGTTCAATACTTTCGTATTGCCAAGGACCGTTGGGACTATGAGAAGGTATTGGCAGTCACCAGTAAACCATTAATTCATCACCAAAAAGCTGGGATTATTGTAGGACAAAGGAACTAGATCACGAAGAGACATTGGCCTTGAGAATAACACAATTGTAATTGACAAAATGAGTGCACGAAAGCCAGCAGTCGACAACGAAATTCAAAACTTGTCGGAAAAGTTGTGACGCGCCAGCGGAATTTGAAAGGTAGACCATGGACTCCCAGGCTACGGTAGGCGTCCCGAGTCGGGGCGAAATTTCCCCGAACAGTCAATCTAGACAAGCAGAACTCTTTCGACCTTCCTGCATCGCCTGCTACATCGTCTAGCGCCCGTCCGATTCTAAAGCCTAAATGCGCTACTAGTACTAAACCAATACAGCGTTATTGTTGTCGAGAAGGCCAACACGTGGCGTCTTGTCGTCCCATCACTCGCCGGTTGTGGAACTCAATCCTCCGACTCGGAATACCATGTCGTGAGTCGAACATCTGCGGTCATTCAAGAGAGCTAACGAATGATTCATCACCATTGAAGAGAAAACATCAAGTATCTCATGGAAGGAAGCGAGTCTGAACAGCTTTCAGACTTCGGTGAGTCCTGAGCCGTTTTACTTCATTTGGGGCTTCTGAACAAACCAATTGTGATGCATGTAGCGACAAAGGACGATGGCCTGGGGCAGAGAGCCTGATAATCGCACGAGTTGACTTTCTTCCGCAGATATTTGGGCTGGGAGGTCTCCCGGTGAGTGCTGTCATTTTCGCGCATTCAGCAGTTGAAAGCTCACAAACAGGAACCAAATTAGCGACCCCGAGACGACGATGAGGCATACGCTACCGGTTTGCCGCTGATTTCGACTTCCCAGGGAGACTTTGCCTGCGTCGCCCTCTTCCGTAGCAAGGCGGGTTCCCACACTGCTTTCATCCATTTAGCGCCTCAGAATTAATGAATAGTAAGGTCACTAGGAATTGAGGACGACTATTAGGCGCGCATTAACCGGATCGCCGCCTGTCTACTTATTCTCGAGCGTTTGGCTCAGGAGCTCGGTTGTGTATCTCACTAAGTCTTCCGCCATTTTTCGTTCATTCCTCGGCTAAAGCATCACGAACTGCAATACAATCAATGACCTCAGATGACCACCACGCCTGTCCCTGCCGCCTTGTCGCCAACGTCAATATTTGTCAGGGAGATTTGACTACCAGGGTATCCGAGTAAGTCCCGCAGCGACCCCCTCCCCTCGATCCAGCAACTGAACTCTGATTGAAACTCCCACAGATCCGTTTTTGAGGGCACTGGGGCTTTGGAGGCAGCAGTGGGCCCGTTATTATTTCACGGGGTCTCGGTGTAAAAAACCAAGGTACGCTACCAACTATATCACAATTAACGTCTTTTATTGACCCGCCATATCTCTCAGGACTCTTCTGCGCATCTCTACCATCACTGGGTCTCCTGCCCGGTCCCCACTCCATACGAGATGTGCAGAAGTATGCCCACACGCATACTCCAGAACCGCTATACACCCTCCTGCGCTTTCAAGATGATCGCTCCGTCGACCCCGACATCCTATGCCATCTACGATCTCACCTATGTCCTGCTTGACATTTATCCCCGTCAATTACTACGTGTTTTGACCTCCTTTAGACACGTCACTAATTCAATAGGTGCGTAATAACCAACATCAACGATTACCCTGCAACTTACGCAGTTATCGTAGTCTGAACACTTCTGTGGCAAATTGAATCGGGAAGATGATATAGGGAAGGTACGGCGAAGAAGGTTTGTTTTACTTGCCATTTGACAATACTTGCCTGATCTATGACTTGTAGATTTTACGGGACGACCTGTACTCGATCTGCCATCACGCACTTCGCTACCTGAGCCGCTTCCGGAGCGTAAATCCACGGTCAACTCGAGTTTGCTTATATCCTTGAAACTCTACAGTGCGTAGCCCTCCTCCCTCAGTCCTCGTCACCGCTGATATACATCGCCTTTCAGTGAGAGATGCGTTACGTAGGCGCCATCCGCTCCCATCAAGATAGGCCCTAACCCACGAAAGCCCCACCTGATAACTAGTGTGGTGAGGAGGGAGACTGGCGTGCTGGCGAAGAAGGTTTGTGCGATCCTCGACTTCTAGATTCTACGAAAGTTCCACGCGATTCCTTGCTAAAGTGGACATGCGGGGTACGCGGTGTTAGAATAGAAATATAATATTCTGCATAAGGACAGTCTTGGACAATGCTGAAATTTGATCGATTATCTGATCGTGATTCGATTACAGACCCCAGCCTTGAATGTTTGAACCACCACCACGATTGTGCTTCAGATTTTCATTGACGTAGGAATCAAAGAAGCAACTCAGGCGAAGGGCTAGATAGTACGACGTAGACAGGTATGCCATCTGAACTCCCATTCGACATCATCGATCGTATCATCGGGCAACTTTCCCCTCTCGACGATGCACAAACCCTCCAGCGATGTGCTCTTCTATCACAAACATTCCTTTCTACAGCTCGAAAACGCCTCTTCTCAACGATCTCCCTCCATCGGCTCAGTGGGCGAAATCAGGATAAATGTATGCAGCTCCTCAGAATGTACTCTGATCATCCGACTTTCCTGCGCTATCTCAAGTGCCTTTACATCTACATCGTTGGAATATCTCTAGGCGTACAGCAGGACCAGATTTTCGCCGATTTATTCTTGTTGATCGCAGAACATGGGGAGCTTCATGAGCTGCATTTCGAACACCAGCCCCAAATCGAGACACCACGTCATGAGCTTCCTCCTTCCCTGCACGAGGCGATGCTTAAGCTCGTGCAAGTGCCGAGCCTGCACACTATCATCCTTTATTCCTGGTGTCCCCGTGACATTCCTATTGACTACATCGTTGCATCCACAAAGCTGAAACACCTAGCCTTCTTAAACCACGACAGATCTGATCATATCGAGCCTACTCTTCCGGTTGAATCGTCCTCACCTCAATGTCACCTCGATTCCCTAGAGATCGACGGACATTCCTGCCGACATATTTCCCGCTATCTGGTCGCGCCGCAGTCTCCTTTATCGATCACTTCCATCCGATCCTTGACTGTCCGATACTTAGCGTTCGACGCTCTCCATGCTGTGGGCACAATAATACAGGTCGCGGGTCCGAAGATCGAATATATAGTATGGCACTCTCCTGAGTGCCGGCCGGGTAAGTTTGCTCACCTCAGAAACCTCCACTGTACATGATCTGAAAGTCCTGTGTTGTACAGAGACGTCCTCGTCCATTGCTGGGCCCCAATGGCGTCAACATCTGAACCTCCCGCTCCTAAGCAACCTTCGCACATGTGTCGTTCTCTTCAACAGCCCAGGCATAATAAATAGTACGACTGTTTACGACCTCATAACCGGGTGCAGCCAATCACGTTCCCTCGAGCATATCGCCATCCTCATCGAACAAAGAAGCCGTCTCCCGAGCCACGGTGCCCTCGAGGTCCTGGAGGAGAGAATAAGGAACAGTAATATGGACCAGATACTCGCCAACGCATGTCACGGTCGCTCTTCCCCAACACGCATCACGATGCGGTGGTTCATGCATCTGCCAGATTTCCAGAACATCAATTTTAAGATTGATTCTTCGAACAGTGCGATGGGCTTGATACTCGCAAAGTGGCTTCCGCTCACCAGTGCGGAGGATGTGCGAATCGACGGAGGAATTGGTTTGATGTACAGCACGTGGAAGGTTTTGGAACGGCTTCAGGATGCGGCATTATTCTAGGAACTTCATTCTGATAAATTGTTGATATAGGCTTTCGCGGAGCGTTACGATTATACGCCCAAGTATTTCAATACTACTAGTTGAGTAAGTCATCCGTACAACCCGTAGTGGGCGACGTATCACCACATTCTACATAACTATCATCGCAGAATTACGCACGCAGGCCTTGGGTTCGTCAGCGGTGGACCGAGAGCGGGGAGACCTGACCTTGGTTGCGGTTCTCATGGCCCGAAGACTGAGGTCTAGGGCAGACATGATTTATCTCCCAAAAAGTAAGGAGGAAGAACGACTGCCACTCACTGGTTGTTGAGGCTTGTTGGTAAAGGTCACGGCGCAGGTGTTCGATTCCAGGGGAAGGGAGGAACGGAGCGGGTGGTACATCCTGTGCGGACCGATGCCTGGAAGTTTCTGTCTGGGTGTAAGTGAGATTTTCGGTGATAGATATAAGTTGGAAGCAAACCATATACTAAGCTTCGTACGGCTGTATGTAACTTTTGGATTTCTGGGATAGATTGGCGAGCCATTCACTCCTTCGTTCATTTAATTTGAGCAGTCCGAGTCGAGGAGGAAGGCGTATGGTGTGCTTACCTATCGCTGTGATCCGAGTAGCATGATCGAACGATCTGAGAGGATCCCAGGGAAAATAGACGAAATATTCCTGAAAGATCGGTAATAGATGAGAAAAAATTGAACGACATGGACGAACCAAGCGCGGTTCCCCAGTTTCGAGTGGAGAAAATATAGAATGACCACCGGCAACTGGGGTTGAGCATCGGTTTCAGTACGACGTAGCTAGGCGAGAAAAGAAGGTTGTATGCGTACCTCGATCAGGAAGGAACACACTGGAGGGACAGGCAAACCACAGCTACTTGACTCGAAGAAGCACGCTTGCAAAGCTAATTCTAATCATGGAACCGCCGCGTCCAGAATGTTTCAATTCCTCACCTCGTTCAGCGAAATACTCGGTACGCCCTCGTGAAACGCGCGAAGAAGGCTGGATGACTTCGTACAACTACATGAGTGCGCAAACCTTTGAATGCGCCATATTGAGCTCGTGACAGCGGTAATGGCGTAGCTTACGAGGAATTCCTATACGTATCCCGATGGAAGGTGAGTTTCTCGTTTGAAGATTCAGCTCAGGCGGACCTAGCGACAGTGAGGACCCGTATAAAAAGCATTCGAGGGGTCAAACAACGAATGAAGAGACGTTACCTCGTCGTGAAAGAAGGGTAGACAATCTACATTGGGCTTTTCAGTGTCCTGGGGTTTCGAACAAGCGACAGGGTCCTGGAATGTGCGAGGAAAAAGGCCGATGGGTGTACTTGAGTGAAACTAGTAGGTAGGTCCTAAAAGTACAATTGATACCTCGGTCAATATCCCATCTAGAGTCGAAAAACTGAGTACGTTCTTTGACTGGGATAACTTAGGAAGGTGGTGAAGGGAAAGCTGGTCGAGGTGCGGGCAGGCCATGGTGGTTGAGGAGGCGAAGTGTCGCCTTTTGTCTGAATCAGGTCAGGTGACTGTTAACGCAAAAATTTTATCGAGATTTGCACACCTACTTGAACGCCTTCAACTCGTCTGCTGCCGAATGGCACCGCCGGTATATCGAAATAACTTCGGTTCTCCCAATGCTCAGTATAAAATTGGACATCTCCTTGGTTGGCAAACACTGAACCGTTGTGGTTCGGTTTTCTCCTCTGATCATCTGCTGTGCAGATAACAACTTCTCGCGAGTTCTCGAGCCCATATGGTATTTTCCAATGACCTTGTCTCCCTAATGCAATGAACTCTGCTGTGTACCGCTACCCCTTCATACCACTGCCCGCTCAGCCGCCCACGTCTGGTTCGATCCTATCTTAACGCTGCTCCAATTCTCGGCGCTTCTCAACATACAAACGAAGGCCTGGTATTTTCCTCATCAAAGAAGCAAGCTGCACTGACGGGTATCGCCTCGTAATGGTATCGGAGACGTATGATATGATTCGTTGAGCATCTTGCGATATAAACCGCTGTGTAAGTGGTCTTGAGCTTGATATCTGATCCCATAACGATGGCCCTGCCCGACGTTCGCCCAGCGTGGCAGCCCTTGCTGCCGGGGATCCCCAAAGTTGGTCTTGTCTCCTTTGTCTATGGTACGTGTCTAGACGTGCGACGGTTGACACCGAACTCATTATAACCAGGACTTTTCGTTCCCTTCTTTGTGGTTTTGATCTCCCGACAATTGTACTGGAATCTTGCTTTAAAACTCTCTACGATAGTTCTAATATGCTTCCATTGATAGTGAGCGTGGTAGACCGTACTCGCGCTTGACATGGGTCATGTTTACCACTAATGTCATCAGCTTCCTCCTCGTCACCATATACTGGTTTGGAACGGTGGCCTCTGAATTTGTTATGGTCACGACGGCCATGAACATGTCTTTACGAGGCCATGTAACTACTAACAATGGGGTGCCGGTGTATGACTTTCGTTGGAATGCGGTTCAGATTTGGTCAACGATGCTTATGGTAGGCTCAGCCACTAATACTACTATGTTTCTGCGCTCAGTTTAATAAATCTAATTTCACAGATGCTTATCAGTGACGGCGTTGTACTTTGGAGGGCTTTTGTACTTTTTGAAGAGCAGAGAATATTTATATTCAGTTTGATCGTTCTTTTACTGGGTAAAATGGGTAGGTGTCCCGCTCGGCCTAAGATATGTACTAACCCTAAGCCCGCAGCCACAACTTTTGTTCCCATCAGCTTGTTCTTGACTTCATTTTCGGGTTCTCGGGTTATCCACTCACTGAACACTGCGTCCCTGGTCCTCTCGTTAGCCAACAATGTGGTCGCTACCTCTGCAGTCGTCTTCAAGCTATGGTAGATGCAGAAAAATGATTTTCCTGTCTGGATATTGATTTTTTAGTGCTAGGTCTTATAGAAAACTTATAAAATGGCTTGGACTATCCCATAAACAGCGCACTCAAGCCCAGAGGATCATGATTTTCTTCATCAAGTCTGGGATTATGTATATCGCAATTCTGGTTTGCCCACAATGTCCTGTTCACTGTCCTACATGCTGATTATGATCCACAGCTGTATCTAGTCGTTGAAGAATTTCAGACCAGAGCAGCTGTCGAACTATACCAGACGGTTGACATGACGAAGAATATTGTCCTGCCAACTATCCGGTTTTTACCAGTCCGTTCAGATTATTGCTCCAGGTTAGGTTAAGACTGACACAGCAACAGGGGATGTATCCGACTATTGTAGTGGTTCTCAAAATTCAGCAGCGCTCAATGTCGAAGTGATACTGATACTGATGTGACATAATCCAGATAGCTCGAGTACCTCAGATAGCTTGTATCCAGACGCAGGAGACGTTTCGTAGAATATCATCTCAATCTAGTGGGAGATCGGGAACTAATGCGGCACAAAATAAACACCTATCGAAACGAAAAATATTCGTAGGGCGCAGAGGGAAGTTTCGACACATGTAGTTTTAGAGGACAAAAGATCCCCGTAGGTATCGCTCCGCTCTAGTCGACTGATGTACTAGCTGGTACACCAATGGCGCCGCATCTTATTAGTGCTACATGAGTAATTTGAGTCCATTTGGGGAATCATGCGAAAAGATTCAGGAAGGCGGAAAAACTAGCGATATCGAAAGAGACTTTGGTACCTCCGAAGTATTACGCCCCACACCCGTTCAAAGAAACACAAGGATGCCAGCCTCCCCCGCTGCCCGCTCCGCCCGCACCGCTCTTCTCGTCATTGAACAGCACCCACCCCCATCTACACATGCACAACGTAGTTTCCAGGGTGCACCGACGGGCCCACCATGCGAGATAAACGGCTTGAACCAGAAACGACGGGTGCAGGTGCAGGAGTGCGGCATACCACCACCGCCACCGCAAGGAGCAAGAACATATCATCCAGATGCATTCCACTGCGCGCCCTGCCAGACAATAAAGCCTTATCAGTATATATAACGAGAGTAGAAGAGAAAATAAAGAGCAAAAAACCTCTGGTGGAACGCCTTGCGGAGTGCCATATCCACAAACATCCCAATCTCCTCCGCCGACGGTTCCTTCCCCTCCCCTTCTCATGTAACGATGGGCTCATATATACCTAGCAATTCCCTAACGACGATCGGTCAATTTAGCCTGCTCGGCAGGCGAGGTAGGGGGCAACATACCAGGATCCTCCATATGCACAAACAACCCACTTCATCGCGATTCCCCGTCTTCAGATCCCCGTTCCCAGTCACCAGCAGCGCGCACCACGGGAAAACCCACTCCAGCTGCGCCATCGCCGCTGTGTCGAACTCGGACGCTACAGGGACGAATTCGGGATCAGTTTTAGGAAACACTGGAAGGGGAGAGGGAGAGGGGGTATGCACCAGGGTTGTCGTTGGGGAGCTCTGTCTTGGAAGGGAGCAGCCCGCGTCCGAGGTGGGCTGCAGGCAGGGGTGGGGCCAGTCGCTTGCTGTTGGAGCGCGGGTGCGTGCCCAGAGGGAAAGATTTATTCTTCCTGGGTTCTGACTTTGGATTGGCACGCAGAGGACAGGGATCACATGATGCAGTGCACAAGTGAATTGACCTATCGCCGCGTTAGTAGCCTGTAGATGAGGGGTAGGTAGATACCCACTTTTGTATCGCTCGTAGATTCAGGAATCTCGAGCCCCTTCTCGCAACCACACGCACAGAAGTTGACCACGGTGTTGGCATTATACCTGTCCTACCAACCGTCAGAACACATTTCTCTTATATGTTCCGCATGACAATACAGGAACGCCAAGCTACGAGGATGGGGTCAGCGGGAGTAGAACTCGTGAATATAGGTCACTCACAGGTTGAATCGATAACCCGTAGACAGGTAAAGATTGGCCGGGGAAGTCGAGCATTGGTGAGCTCGAGTTCTCGATTGGCGAGATCGTCTTAGTGTCGAGGTTCTCATGCTTCCCGTAGGGCCGTGGGACCAGATTGCAGTGATACTAAGTCCCTTCCTCAGCATAAAGCAAACAGGGTAAGAAGAGGACTAACGAACCGGATGTTGAGAACGACGTCGTGTTTCTGTCCAAGAATAGCCCACTGGGGTTCTTTCCACGTACCTTCAGGCCGACCTCTCCCCGTTCTCTCCGTGCTTCATGCACATAGACCTGGGCGCATGTTCTCGCGTGGCTCCTTGTCGATGAGCACCGGATCTGTGGGGCCTATGTTTGTAATGAATCGATGACACCCCCAATTCAGAATGTGAAGCACATACCTCGAGCGTTGCGGCGGAGTTTTACAGCGCGAGCTCGATGTTAAAACAATGTCGAAATTTACCTATACGTCGAGTGAAAAGAGCCGCATGACGATGTGCAGAGATTTTGCCGAAAGGAGAGATGAAGCTAGCGTCTGGAAGTGCAGGGAATAAATCGATGAGATGAGACGGACTTGAACGTAAAAGGAATGAAGGAAGAACACGAAGCTGGTGAACGGACGAGCGATAGAAAAATGGAAGGAGAAACAGGGAGGCAACGGCCCAGAATGATGAAGCGGTGAAAAAAATGCACACTCACCATTCGTTCCGAGTTCGACGAATCCTCTGCTAATGGCATTTAGATCGTTGTTATCGACCCCCGTCGGCCTGTAAGCGACACGTATCAGCGGTGGAAATACACGAAGAACGGCTCTACCTACCTGAGCTGCAGAGATAAGAGAGACATGACCTCACTCGCGAGCTCTGCAACGCCTCCTAGAGTGGATCTGACTGGATGTGCGGCGGTCTGACAAAGTCCAGTTGACAGCTGAACGTATATGGCGACAAAAGGAGCGGTCCTCCCGCGCGTTCACTATAAAGTAATCGTAAGACGATGCGCAGGTAAATGAGTGAGCATAATCTTGCCGTTGGTCGTTGTGAACAGCGATCAGAGTGACCACGTGGGCGCGGATTGATGCGCCGGTCGGCCCGCCTCCACGTTTCCAATGTATTACCACGATCTCCTCACGCCGACGCCCGCGTTTCTCGAGTGATCTCGCTCTTCGCAACTCTGAACTCATTCAGATACGGTTTGGCAATAATCTACTTAGCGACCTTTTCGCCTCGCCGGCTCCTCTTCCCCATCCTGCAGCCTAAGCTGCACACGTTTCGGTTATTCTGCCCTACCTCCTGGCCAACTTCGGACCCTCGATGTACGACACCTTCGAGGGTGCCAGCAGGCAGCCTGACCTTTGCGCGAATAGGCCGCTCGACCACCAGAGGCGTGAAAATCAGGCAAGGTTCGTTTTACAATCCCCCTACAGCAATTTCGTATCTTATCTGGGCACTAGATCTCTCGTGAATGCGTTGCACGACGCTCTCTACAAGCCTTGCGCCTCTTCCGCACAAGCGTTTGATCCAGCTCCCGGTCTTTCAAGATTCCCTGGCACCATTTCGACTTTTTTTCATAGCTTCAATGGTGACGAATCCTAATGTACTTATCGGCTCAGGACGACATCTGACAAGCGGTGCCGGATCGTCGCCCACGTCGACTCTTTTCGCGAAGATTTTGGAGAACATCTGTCTATCCTGGTGAGTGATACGTCGTGTTCGTTCATTTCAGCAGTTGACAGACGCTGCAATTAGCGACCCAAGATGAAGAGCAAACGCACCCAGCTCGTTCCTCGACTTTTTCAGGAAAGCTTTGCCTGCACAGGCCCCTTATGTACCGAGGTGAGTCCCACATCGTTTTCGTTCATTTAAGGATTCGAGACTAACGAATAGTAATGTAATCAGCGGTCGAGGATGACACGAGTACGCATGGTGCAGGATGCTCGCAATCGTCGCCCTTTTCACTGAAATCCTGGCTGCGAAAACCATTTATAACATCCGCGTGAGTCCTGCCATCGTCGTCGTTCACAATTCATTTTGATAGGTGAGCTCAAGTATGGGAAACTCGACCGTTTCTTAGATCTATTCCTGGACTCTGATTTGGTACTCGGATGCTGGATATGTTCTCGTGAGTCCTATTATCTTCGTATTGCTTTACCGCTCTCTTATTACTGGCGGATCCATCGATCTCAGTACATCTTCCCCGCAGAAGTCTCGTTCAAGTTCAGTCAGAGGAATACCATTATATTTCCACATCGCAACTTCTTCCTGTACGTTAATGTTCTTATTTTCTCATTCCTTCCCATGTATACTACTAACAGCTTACCCGACCAGATCAGTGCCTAATGCTTTGGCGTAATGGTAACAGGCGTTGGAGGAGAAGCAGTTGGGGCTGTCCCAGTGCCGGCCCGATGCGACAAAGGTTACAGGTATAGGTACGTCAGCCTTTGCTTTCTTAATTGGTCATTTTTCCGTCGAAGGCTCTATTTACGGGTCCCGATTGTTAAGCGTTTCATGCGGCCGCTCGAGAAACTATCCTCCGCACACACAGGCAAGTTTAACGACCTCGTGCCTCGGGGGAGTTATTTATGTCTTCTCCGTCCCCTCACTTTCTACTGAGATAAAGACGCCTGCTGGCTGCCGATCGACCGCTTCTTACCGCCTTGAGAATAGTGCCTTCTATTGTCCTCCTCCTCACCCTCACAACCGCGGCTCGCTGTTAAAACGTTGACACCAGAATGTTGACCTCGCTTCCGTTTCTGCGAGCCATGAGCTGTAGGGGGCTCAGTGCGGTACAGGGCACGACGTCCATCTTTGGGGAGTAGGAAGAGCCGGCGATCCGCATACTCTAAATCTGGATTTCGATGTGGGCAATCCGGAAGATGTAGGGGGATCGTTTGAATGAAAAAGGTCCACTTCTGCGTGCAAGCAGGCACGTTATGCGTTCTCCGTACAGCTGATTGTTTAGAGAATTCATGAGGAGTTTTTCAGAGCTTTTGTACGCTCGAATTGCTTTTTGGGGGCTGCGAGATCAATGTTGTCCTTCGTTTCTCGTCGGCTCATGTTTGTGAAATGATTCAAACGAAATCCTTCGCGAATACAAGTGTAGATTTCCCAGCGTTCAAAAGCTATATATGAGGAATTATCGATGACCACTCCAACTCTGCAAGCGCACCCGGCGTGAGGTCTCGGAGTGTGATAAATGCTTCTACAATGAGTAATAGCCGTGCAATGGAATATAAAATGGGGGATAAGACTACGACTCTGATGAGAATAGCAAGAAAGGTTCTAAGAAAGGCTCTGAGAAATGCATTATTTATCTTGGGGCGTTTTTGAAGATAGTGTAAAAGTAAATGACCTCCAAGAATGGTCAAGGGAACGCAAACCAGGATGAGAGAGCAGACTCGCCAAAGAACGAGCTCGATGTTGGAAGGGTAGATGGCATACCAGGCAATACAATGGACTCCTCCAAATAAAGTGCCAAGGACCGACGTAGGTATTAGCCACGTTCAAAGTTGAGCCAAGACCGCCGTGGTTGCGGTTGTGGCTCATCACCTGACCATATTTTCAGTCTCCG
>JABCKH010000554.1:0-12320 GCA_018851285.1 Lyophyllum semitale | reverse complement strand
TGGATGGACATGGAGAGGATTTTGGTAATCAAAGAGTTTCCTTGCTTCGATTTCATCCATGTGGAGAAACAACCTCTCTAGGCGTTTTTGCATGTCTTGCTCATGCTGAAGACGATTCCAAAAGCCAATCACGCAGTTATAGTCTGAGCAGCCAGCTTCGCATGGACATCCAGAGTTTACCATTATGAAGCCAGAGTAATGCAAATGAATGTGAGGATATGAGGAGAGAGGAGCGTACCAGAAACTCAGAGTAAGAACAGAATGAAGCAACACTGGATGGGCGAAGCACAAGCCATGTAGCCAGTGATTGAAGGAGAAGACCCTGAATTAAGCGATTTTGCCCTCCCTGAGTGAACAGCTTGTGCATTGTTTCCCACGGTTAGTGGGCAATGCTACGATTTAAATAGTAGTAAGTCAGACAATACCAACTCTACCTGTCCACAACTGAATGGTTTAAAACACTTAACAAATCTGTGTTGAAGTTGTGTGCTTTGACAAGTGCCACAAGTCGGAGCGCCGCCGTGGCGCTCCAATTAGGTATGGGGAAAGCTTGAGATGTGTCAGATAATAGAAAGGTCAGATGAAAAACGAACAGTGAGCCTCAGTGAACCTGGGGAGATATGGTAACAAGGGTGATGTGATGAAGACGGTAAACTGATATATGTAGTGGATGTTAGTTCATAGAAGTAACAAAGGCTTCCACTCAATTGCGGTAAGGCTCTCCCACTCCTGGACACCGGGAATGGGCAAGGAAGGCAGAGCAGATGCCGGCAAGAGTGTTGGAGAGGTGGGCGGTGAGGTCTGTGTCTGGCTTTGCATGCATGCTACGGCTGTGGCGTCCTGTGTGGCTTTCACAGTGGCTTCCAGCAACTGGACTTTGCTCTGGAGGGCGGGAGGGCAGAAATGGTGGACTGGGTAGCAGTGTGCTGGGCCTCGAGTGAAGACGTGAGCGCCATGAAAGCTTCAACCTGCTTGAGGACCTGCTCGAATACTTCTTCATTGGAGTTGGGAGAAATAGGGGATGCTGCAACTTGAGAGCGGCGACGAGGGTGAAGAACATTGAGGGGCGACAAGGAGCTTTATAGTTCTGTCAAGGAGGTTCGAGTTGCGATGGTGAGAAGTAAATGGGGACCCATTCCGCATACCAAGATTTGTAGGTTCGGGCGTCCAAGTTCGGCATTTCTCCTTCTCTTGCCTTCCTGGTCCTCCTCCAGCTCCTCTTCATGTCGCTCACCATGTTGCTGTTCCTTCTCAAGCTCATCCTCCCGAATCTCAGAGTGATACAGGTCCTGTTCTTGTTCCGCGGCCAATTGTTCCTCATCCTCCTCCTCTACCCATTCCAACTCGTGAGGGACGATAGTCGTGATGCTTCTGGAATTGTCGTCGTCATGCACAGCGCTCTCCTTGTCGTCTTCATCAAACCTGCCCCGCGGCTCCTGCTCCTGCTCCTCACAGGCACACCGATCATCCTCAATTTTGATCTCTCGCCGTTTTGTCTCCATCATTTCTCATAGATTCTGCAGCTCCTGCTTGATTGCCTCCTGCTCAACCAGAACACCCTGCAGAGCGCGGATCTTGTCAACGTGTGATGAGAGAGACGACTGGGTCTGCTGAAGCTGTGTTTGAAGCCACCCACTCTGTCCGCATCGCTCATATCAAACTCAGTCTGTATCCCCCTCGGTGTGCCGTGCCGTCCCGCGAGCTCGTGAAGCTGAAGCAAATCGCTACATAAAGGACATTCCAATGACAGTGAAAATCCCCCCCAATGAGTCCCGCCAGCACGAGCTGCAGAAACGTCGTCAGCTGTGGGCTTTCTACTGGCAGGTCCACGACGGCCCCAGGCATCCCGCACTGATACTGCGACTGCTACTGCGACTGAGTCCCACCGGCACCCATGACGCGGCCCACAGCACCAGGGTCGCGCCCCAGAACCATCAACCACGAACCCAAACCCGAGCCCGAGCCTTTCTTTCCACGGACGAGCGCGGCATGTACCCCATTCCACGCTGCCAGCTGCTGCGTGCGCGCCGGGTCCGTGCGGCGTGTCGCGAACATGCTCACTATGCGCCGGTGTTTGTTGAGGGTCGCAGCGACGCCCGCGATGAAGCTCGACGTGACCGACACGCCGTCGTCATCGTATTCTTTCTCATCGTAGTCTTCGGCAGAGGCGGATGGTCTTGCCGTTGATGTTGGGGGCCGTGGGCTGGGGTGGGACGGTCGACCCAGTTGGGGTTGCGTCTGTGCCAGGGGCCTACTCGCTTGGTCACCATCGCCGTTCGGAACCCTACAGCATCGCCGTTGGACATGTGCGCTGGTGGCTGGTCGTGTTGTCCTCATGCCCGTTGAACAAGGTGGCGGGAGTCTTGGGGATACGTGAATGGATGTGGTGGAGCGCTTCGGATTCGGGTACTCGTGCAGTGCTTGGAGAGCGGATTTGGAAGCGGATTCTGCGGGGGCAGGTTCGATTGTGCTCGAAGGGCTTAACAATGTGCCTACTTACCTCTTGCTCAACTAGAACACCCTCCAAAGCGCGGATCTTGTCAACGCGTGATCAGTTTGAAGCTCCATGAGCGTCGACGTTGTCGAAGCCGCGAGGGTGCGAGGGTGTGAGGGTGTGAGGAGGTGAGGGTGTGAGGAGGAGAGGGTGCGAGGGTGTGAGGGTGCGAGGGTGCAAGAGTGCGAGATCCAGTGGCGGAAACATGAGCGTCGTCGTTGTCGAAGCTGCGAGGGTGCGAGATCCAGTGGCGGAAACTGGGGCGGAAGGTTATTGGGACAACGGTTGGGTGGTATGCTATAGTTGTAGCTGGGGGCTTGCACGGGAGGAGAGTTTGCAAGGGCTGGGGGGCTGAAAAGAAAATAGTGGAATAGGTTAGTTGAAAATAAATGTCTGACAGGATAAACGGTTCTACTCACCAAGTTTCCACTGAGGGCATCATGCATCTCGTTCATGGAAGCCATGGGGGTGGTCGGCGCGAGTTTCGCGGCTCTTCTGTGGCATGCAACGTAAGGACCGACATCGTATGTCTAAGTCGGCGAAGTCTAAGTCGGCGAAGTCTAAGTCAGCGAAATTCTAGTATATCTATAAAAGAGTCAAATTTAACAAAACATAGGGGAATCGGAGGGATAACATACCATGTGGTGTAGCTCGTTGGGAGCTCGCAACAACCAAGGATGAGACCCTGATCTAAGCGACTTTGCCCTCCCTGAATGAACAGCTTGTGCACGTATTCCCACGGTCAGAGGGCAAAATCCACCAAGTGACCAAGTCCAAATCTGCCCATGGCATCCGGCGTTCTTACAGCCGAAGAAACCGTGGCTCTATTATCCTACCTCAACCGTCAAGCTCTGCCCTCCGGACTGCTTAGGGTCACCCAGAAGTTAGAACGCTCATTGTCGGATGCCACTCAGGTAAGTTGCCAACTTCAATTGCCTTGTTATTTATCAACATCCCTGTGTTCTTTTTGGTAGGAAACTCCTGGAGGAGCACGCTCCCGCGTCTCACTGGGCCTGGCGACACCAATTACGGCGACGCCAGGGACTGCGATAGAGACGCCGACAACTCCAAAACGGACTGCGACTATGTTGTCAACGGCCCGACCTGACATCTTCAGTCCGCTGTCTATGTCAGACCTCATCTCATCGCCTTACTGCTCTTCGCCACTCTCATCGTCTGTTGCACATTTTTCATCACCCCTTGCCCCATCCTCATCACCCACTAGACCAACTCCGTTCTTGTCCCCCGCTGCTCCGTTCTTGTCCCCCGCTGCTCCGTTCTTGTCCCCCGCTGCTCCGTTCTCATCAAACGCTGCTCCGTTCTCGTCCCCGGCTGCTCCGTTCTCATCAAACGCTGCTCCGTTCTCGTCGACCGCTGCTCCATTCTCATCACCTGCTGCCCAGTTCTTTTCCTCTTCGCCACTTCCATCCCCAGCCACATTCTACCAATGGTGCCTCCCATTTCGGCCACTTAATATGGAGAATTCAGTAAGCTCCCCCCATTTCTTCTCTCCCAATCACTCATGTAGACTCTTTTCAGCCAACACGAGGACTGGGCTTTCATTATCGCGGATCACGGCGCTCAGCTTCTTTGTGGAGTCCAAGCCCATTATCCACCCGGTCCCATCGTACTCATCTACCTGGGTTTCATTCTTGTGGGTTGCAGCGTCGATCATCGAATTCTCGAAGCTTGAGCCCACAAATGCGGAAGGGGTTTCACGAGGAAGGGAGAGGAAGGTCCCCAACCAGAAGACAGCTTTCAACATCCTCTAGTACACTCAATACCTTCGCCGTCGATTTCAACTCTCACACCATCTCGCCCACCATCCCCAACCTCTATCTTAACGAGGATCCCTACAACGAGCAAGGCCAGTATGGAAGTTGGACACAAATCTACAGCCAGCAGGACGCCAGCGACCACCCCTATGGTGAGGGCGAGGGTGAGAGCGAGATGGACATCTACGATGACGGCTGCAGCCTTCATGGCGGTTATGAAGATAGTTTCCGCGACAGCGACTTTGGCGATAACATTAGCTATGGCGAGCAGGGCGTCAATGATAACCATGATGGAGGCTGTAGTGGTTACAATGAAGGGTTTGGTGAGGATGATGGTGGACAGGATGGTGGGGGCCCCAAGACTGAGGGAGAAGGCGGGGGCAATAGCAGCCGTCAAAATGCTGGACACAGCGGATATGGGAGACATGGACGCAGCAGATATGGAGGGGGATGCGAGGAACATGAGGGACGCAGGGGACGCGAGGGACGTGAGGAACATGAGGGACGCGAGGGACGCATGGGACGTGAGGGACGCGAGGGACATGGGGGACATGGAAGACGCAGAGGAGGCGGAGGAGGAGGAGAACGTGGGGGAGGCGGGGGAGGTGGGGGAGGCGGGGGAGGCGGGGGAGGTGGGGGAGGCGGGGGAGGCGGGGGAGGCGGGGGAGGCGGGGGAGGCGGGGGAGGCGGGGGAGGTGGACATGGTCAGCGACGTCGCCACAGCTGTACTCGAGGTGGTGCTCCCCCACCGTGGATGCTTGCTCCTCGTTATGGGGCTGCAAACGTAGACGGAATGGACAACGAGATTGACGAGCAGGAACTGGAGGAGGATTTCCGGCCTTCTCAGTATGAGGAAGGACCACAGAACAGCAGCCATGTACCTGGTCATGATGAAGATGTCGACATGCTCCCTTCCCAGCCCAGTGCTTCAGAGCCAGAACCGGAAAACCCTGCCTTACCCCAAATCGCCACCCACCTCATGACCACCCTCTCTCTCCTCTCTCGTACCATTAATTCTCAAGATGGCGAGAGTAATGACGTACAAGCCGCCTTGGACGCATTGCAGGGGAAAGGCCCTGCTCTTGAAACTGAAAGCATCATGGCGATTGATTCCTTGTCTACTTTGGCAGGAAGGTGCATCAGAGCAGAGCAAACTTCTGTGTGTGCAGACTTGTCGTACATGTTGAGTTGCATTGCTTTGAGATGCAAGGTTATCAGGTAAGTGCTTTCATTGATCAGAAGGAAATCAATACTGAGCCTTCTTACAGCGTCTGCAATTCATCGCACATGAAGAAAGCCACAGTACTCAAGGCAATCAAGTCACCAAAGAACTGGCGGACACTTGAGCGTTATGTCCACGATGGTGCCAAGTTTACGCTACTGGCAAGTGCAGGTACGCATATTATTTTCTTACTTTACATTCATTAATATTGTGCTTATACTACTTAGGGTCTGTATACCTCCTTGCAATGATAGCTGCTGCTCAGCTTCGTTCGAAGATCAGAAAAATTACACATGATGTAGCAATACGATTACAGCACCTTATACGGTGTCCTGATCATAGTATGTTACTTCTTCTTCTCCTTCCACTCAGTATTAACAATATTTCCTTCAGATATTCCTGTCGGCAAGGTTGTAATCAAGGACATCATACCAGCAATTGTAGCTTTACAGCGCAAGAATCGCATCACGTACTCCACTATGTTCAATAGTGCGCTGCTCACATCTCATGGCCTTACCCCTGAGATCGAAGCATCAGATATAGAACGTTCTGATGTGTTTTTCGATTCCTTAATCTTCAAGTAAGTGTCCCATCATCATTCGTTCATGTTTTGGATGTCTTAATTTGCTTGAACAGTGCCATCATCAAGAAACGTTCAGTGCATGCTTGGAGTGCCCTATATGGGGACCCCCTCGAGACCATCCAACCGTTTCCTTTTCATGTGATGCAAACCTCATTGTATAACACAAAGTTTTCTGGCCCGTCATCCTCAGCTATTCCTCCACCTCCCTCAATCCTTCCTAACCCCCCAGCTCTCCTTCCAGATCAGTATGAACTGGACATGGAAGCCCTGGATCATCCGTCATTTATCTCAGACCCCTCTAAAATTGACGTAATCGAAACCGCTTTCGATCCAAGCCACCCTACGAACAAGAAAATGAATTTCAAGCGCAATAATAAGAAGGAGCGTTATCGATACACCCAGAAACAAAGGTCATTTGTCGGGAAAGCTGCATCGTGCGAGTCAGTGGAGGACTTTGGTCAAAAGGTATTTCTTTCAGTTCAGTTCTGCACTTCTTCATCTTTTCTAACTAGTCTTTCAGATTACGGCTCAGTTGTCTTCTGGGGTAAAGACTGATAAAAAGGCCTACGTCAAATTGAGTCATGACAACCTGGAAGGGTGCGTTCTGCCCAGGTATCTCATTTATCATTTATATAAACTTATATTTTGCAAAGGCGCCGCATCCGCGTGAATGATAAAGATGGAAATCCTATTTTCATTGTCATTCCAGATATGCCTCAAGACATACGTGACAACCTGTTGAACGATCTCGAATTAATTCAACCTGGGGCACTAAGATATACCGACTCTAAAGCGCTTGGAGACAAGGGAAAGTTCACTCATACCCATTTCACATGGTGGAACCGTTATAATATCAGTGTAAGTCCTTTTACTTTATCAAAGATTTCCTACTTACCCCTCTGTGGACTAGGGGGAGGGTGCCCCATCAGATGTTGACCCTGCTGCACTTAAAAGAAAAGGGAAAAAGCGCTTCAATACTGCACAATGCACACCGAGGACTTCAGCCGAACTCCAAAAAAACATAGAGGCATTTGACCAGTTACGTCTTTCCTTGGATCGTTTTTTTTGATTGGCAGAGGGGTGTAGTGAGTCTTTCTTCTTTACTACGTGTAATTATCATACGTTCTAATTTTCTCTTCAGCTTGAAGAACTACTTCCTGCAGAAAATGTGATCCTCAAGCAATATGTGGATATACTTCCTGGTGATGGCCTTTCCCCTGCTTATCCCTTCGGAGGCTTTGTTCTGAACATCAACGTGACAACTCTCATCCATCGTGACTATCAAGACCTCAAGCTGTGCATGGTCATTGTGGCATCAGACAAGGACTGCCAGGGTGGGGATCTCTGCCTGGAAGAACCTGGGGTTGCTCTTGAGCTGAAGAATGGCGACGTTGTAATTTTTGCCTCTTCCAGGCTAAGTCACTTTAACACACACTTCAAAGGTCGACGCATGTCCTTGGTATTCCATTCTGATGTTTCTGCCAAGGCGTGGATAGAACACCGCAACAAGTGGAAACATCTGGTCTTTATGAACGTATACGAGGATGGAGACTATTTGACTGGATGTGTAGAGGATTTTACTGAATAAACATGTGCTTTTGAGTTTACACGTGACTAAGCCTTGTGGTGTTGAACGTTACGATGTCATATTTTTACCTTGTACTCCTCTCATTCTCAGATCTATCTTGTGTTTCCCAATCATAGGATGCCCCGTTGCCAACGATGTTCAAAAAAGTTGAAAGACAATAGAAGCCTTTTAGCTCATATGAACCACCCCAATGCATCTTGCCGCACCCACTTCGACGAAGTTGTCAGCATTGCAGAAGTTCTCCATTCCCAGTCTAAGCAGGCTCTCCAGGCTCCTCAGGATCACTCCCAGCTATTCTCTAAACCTAATGAGAATTGTGAAGCCAGCCCAATAGGTGACGAGATTCTTGATAGCCTCCCAAGGATGCCTTTGTCTACCGATGACTTTGGAGCTGAGATGGACATTGACGCTGATGACCTCACTAGTGCCTTCCCCTTCTTTGAACGGCATCCTTCTAAACCACAAGCATATGGTCTTGGACACACACTCATGGATGAATTTGATTTGGATGCTCATGCAGAGAAGCGCTCTCAAACACTATATTACCCTTTTGCATCTCGTCAGGAATGGGAGTTGGCTTCGTTTCTCCTACGCTCAGGTCTCAGCTTAGCAAGCTTGAACACATTTCTCAAACTTGAAATTGTACGTAGACTGACTCTTCTGACTTTTGAGATCTGTTGTAATTAATTGTCTCGATTCATAATAGGTAGCTCAATTCCAGTTATCCTTTCGCACCGCACAGGACTTGCGAAGCAGGGCAGAGATTCTTCCATCAGGTCCGCAATGGAGTTGTAAGCCGTGGTCAACAGTACATCCAACAAAGAATCAAATTCAGTTATTCTACCGGGATCCGATTGAGTGTCTTCAATCTTTAATGAACAGTCCCCTCATCAAGGATTTCATTGCCTTTGAACCTCTACGTATCTTTCGGACAGCAGAGAAGTTGGTCAGGGTTTATACAGAGTGGCTGTCAGGGGATACGGCATGGTCTATGCAGGTGCGTTGTATTCCTACTAAATGATTCTTTTGCTGACTGCATTCCAGTCGGAGCTCCCACCTGGCTCAACACTGCTGGGTGCTGTCCTCTCTTCAGACAAAACCAACATCTCTGCTATGACTGGCAATCGTTACGCACATCCTCTACTCATCAACCTTGCCAATCTCAAAATGGACTTCCGAGTGAAGTCTTCGAACCACGCATATCTACTCCTCGCTTTACTCCCTATCCCAAGATTCACACATCCAAACAAAAAAATGCATGGGGTGTTGGAAAATCGACTCATTCATGAATGCCTCGACTTCATTCTCTCTCCTCTCAAAAAGGCCGCCGAGATCGGAATCATGATGAGTGATCCTTTAGGACACCTACGCTACTGCTTCACACCACTTGCCGCATATGTGGTTGATACCCCGGAATCAGCACTGCTAGCAGGTGTAGCTGGCAAAACTTCTTCTGTCACCATGGCGCATATGAAACAATTTGGTGATCCTTTTCGACATGAACCCAGGACAGCATCAACTACTCTGGCCCAGCTCCAAGCCTTAGAAACTAGGGCTAATCCATGGGATCTCAACCTCTATGTGGCAGAAGCGAAGAAGGTCAGGCTCAACGGCGTCCACAGACCTTTCTGGCGTGACTGGCCGCTCTCCGATCCATCAATCTTCCTCACTCCTGAGCCATTACATCACTGGCACAAGGCATTTTGGGATCATGACATTAAATGGTGTATCCGTGCTGTAGGGAAGGCCGAGATCGACTTTCGATTTGCCGTCCTCCATCCACATACCGGATTTAAGCACTTCAAGGAGGGCATATCCAAGTTAAAACAGGTTACTGGAAGAGAACATCGTGACATGCAGCGCTATATCATTCCCGTCATTGCTGGTGCTGTTCCGAAACACTTCCTCATTGCTCTTCGCGCGCTCATGGACTTCCGATATCTGGCGCAGTCGGAGGAAATCGATGAAGTGATGTGCTGCCAAATTGAAGCTGCATTAGCAGAATTCCACCGCCACAAACAAGCTATCATTGCGAATGGTTCACGGTGCGGAAAGAGAAGTAAAGTAATCGATAATTGGCACATCCCGAAACTGGAATTCCTACAAAGTGTGGTCCCCAGCATACGTGCAAATGGTGTTGCTATCCAATGGTCTGCAGATGCTACGGAACGTGCCCATATATCAGAAATCAAGGATCCTGCTCGTTCTAGCAATAATCAAAATTATGAATCTCAAATCTGTCGACACCTTGATCGTCTTGATAAATGCAGGCGCTTCGATCTTATGACAGCCATACGTGATGCTGCTGTTGACTTCCGAGCTCATCCCGTGGATCCAGATGCTGATATTCATGACGAAGATGGTCTTCTACCGGAAACCCTCACCACAACATCCTCTCTTCTGGCTAGAATTGATTCAACCTCATCATTATCTGGTTCCAACCGAATTACCGTTGACTACTTTGAGCTTGCAGGAAAGCTTCAAAGTGGGGAATTATCCTCACCAACGCCTTTCAGGACCATTGCCAGTACTGATAAAGTTGCATTCCATCTCACTCGTGACCCGAACTTTAATCGCATGAAGGTCGACGAAGTGGCTGCCAAATACCAGCTTTCTGATCTCCGAGGAGCTTTAGCTGACTATTTACACCGTGTCCAGTCACAATACAATGGCTTCATCACTGCCATTGGAGGACGCCGTATCGCTCGGGGAGATTGTGAACTCCCCTTCACCCACCTTGATGTCTGGACCCGAGTCAGAATCCAACAGAAAGCTTACCATCACCCTCATGAAGTCCTTCCTCCCCAGACAGTCAATGCATCCCCACCTTCAAATACATGGCCCCTTGGATGCTATGATGCTGTTCTCATAAGTACAGACCCCTCAAAATGTTGGCCATCATGCGGAATCCAAGGTACAGATAAAACTTTTCATTGTTAATATACACTGACTCGGATCTAATGTTTCTGCAGGTCATTCTGTCGCTCAGCTCCAACTTATCTTTCGTATTGTTTGGCTGCCACTTGACCCTCAAATCAGTGACAGCAGCACTGGCTTTCTTTCTTATGTCCAGCGCTTCGACATCGTCCCCCAAATCAACCAAAAAATATCTGGTTCTTCAACTTTGAAGGGGCCCTATCCGGAACCGGCATCCATGCTATTTGTCGTAAAACGGGCCAAACGCACCAATTCAGACATTGTAGGTGACATTGTACCATTACAGCAGATTCGCACACTTCTAGAGCTTACGCCCCGCTTTGGAGAAGAGGCAGATAGACGCATAACAAAAACAAACAGCATGGCATACACCTCTGAGTTTTGGCTCAACAGTTACTTTACAAAAGAACTTTTCTATGCATTTCATTCTGCAAATTAATATGTAGTACTGTAGTTTGATTCATTGGGGCATAAGAGATTGTCTGTGACTGAAGTTTTGGAGCTGAAGTCAGTCATCATGAAAACGGCAGCCCAGATGTACTATTGATACAGTGCATGTACCCTAAATCTACTAAGCACTATAGAGTGTTTGACTGTATGCTATGCATGCATTGTGCATCTGCTAAACACTACAAAGCCTGTGATGCAAAATACCAAGCACTACACATCTCTATATAGGCACCTCAGAATGCTATGAGTGCTATGTGATCGTTTGTTTCCTATGGTTCACTAGAGTTCAAACTCAGACTTTGCTGATGCATGGTCAGTGTCATTTTAGCAGCTCACAAGATGGTGTCACTCACTGACTGAGAGAAGGAATCCACCGAAACGGGGTCAGTATCATTTCAAAAGCTCAAGAGGTAGTGTCACGCACCGTCTAAGAGAGCAAATTCCATGGTCAGTAATATCATTTTGGCAGCTCATGGAATGGTCACGCACTTCCTAAGAAAGATAATCCACCGAAATATAGTCAGTTTCATTTCAACAGCTCACGAGATGGTGTCACACACAAGCTAATAGAGGGACACCAAAACATGGTCAGTATCAATTGGGCAGCTCACGAGATCATGGTGTCACATACAAGCTGAGAGAGCAAATCCGACAAAACATGGTCAGTATCATTTTGCAGCTCATGGGATGGTCGCGCACTTTCTGAGAAAGAGAACCCACAGAAACATAGTCAGTGTCATTTTAGCAGCTCAGAGATGGACTGTCACACACAAGCTGATAAAGGGAATCCACCGAAAGATGGTCAGTATCATTTTGGCAGCTCGCGAGATGGTGTCACATACATGCTGAGAGAGAAATTCGCCGAAACTTCATGGTCAGTATCATTTCGGCAGCTCATGGGATGGTCACGTACTTCCTGAGAAAGAGAATCCATCCGAACATAGTCAGTTTCATTTCGGCCGCTCACAAGATGTTGTCACACACTTCCTGAGAGAATCCGCCAAAATATGGTCAGTGTCATTTCCGCAGCTCACGAGATGGTGTTACAAACTTGCTGAGAGAATCCGCAAAAATATGGTCAGTGTCATTTCCGCAGCTCAAGAGATGGTTTCCCGCACATCCTGAGACAGAAAATCGGCCAAAGCATGGTCAGCATCCGACAGCAGCTCTTGGGATGATCTCACACACATACTACATCAGGAAAATGACACGCTCTTTTCCGGCATCTTTCCGGTCTTTCAAAAGTTGGGAAAGTCAGAAAAGCCAGCGAA
>JABCKH010000553.1:0-12370 GCA_018851285.1 Lyophyllum semitale | reverse complement strand
TGTATAGATTGGATGGCTGAGATGGGGGAATCAAGGGGAATCCAAATCTGAAATAAGATTTGACAGTTCAAAAATACACCATTTCACCACCTATGGACAGAGGATGTCAAAATTAAATATTCTGAGGCTGCAAATGCACTCTAGGACATCATATCCACCCATACATACCATTGGTTCAACCCCTGGTTAAGTGTGGAAAGAGATGTGCCTGATATACCTGAATATCAGCATATTTGATGTAAGAATCCCAGTTTCACTTGTGCTTTAAGGTGTCGACACAATGTACCAAATCCCCTGTACAGGAAACCCCCTTCGAAGTTTTTTTCTTTAGCACTAGATACATGTCCCTTATGTCCTCAGAGTGTCTGATTATGCATATACAGCATAGATCCTGTTCAGTTCACAAAATACTTCCTGCAGTGTAGATATTCAGAAGCTTTGAAGTCATACATACTATCTATACAAGGGATACCAGATTTTTACTTGGATACATGTTCTTTATGTGCCATAAGTGTCTAATGATATTTAACTCTCATATATCTTCCATACTTAAACATGGTGAATAGCGGTAAATAGGTGGGTGGACCAGTGTGGACTGGCACGGACCCAGACGGACGGGGCGGAATTTCCAACTACGGAGCACTCCGACCTTGCTACTCAAATACAATCGAAATCGCTACTAACGCGAGAGGCTCAACCTCCCAGGAGGCGGGAGGATGAACTGCCCTCACGACTGGTTTGGAGTCTGGGATTTTCATTGAACTTGAGTGAACAATCATTTAAACTCGATAAAAGGGACCACTCATAATACAGGACTGGTATTGCCCAGCACCAAGTCTATTGCGCCTATCTCTTCTTCCCCTTTACCCTCCTTTTTGGACCTGTAATTGAGTTGGGCAGCCACTCGTTGGTCAGTTCCTTCTGGTCTAGCCGGACCTCCTCCACCACCCCACGCCCAGCCAGACTATTCCGTTGCACCAGCGCCTCGTCCTCATCCGCCTGGGCCGCCGCCCGTGCAATCTCCTCCGGGCTCACGTCCTCACCGCGGCGGATGCGGGCGGCGATCTCGGGGGTGACGCGGACGCGCCGCACATTCGTCTGGAAGCCTGGTGCTGTGCGGGTGTTAAAATGTATGATTAGTTTAGCGTGAGGGATCGCGCACCGCCTTTGCCTATGCCGTATAACCTGAGTTGGCGTGCGAGATACCACCTGCGGATAAAGTAGGCTGAGATGAGGAAGGCGGGCGGGATGCTGTAGGGCGATGATTATAATTACGAGGTTGTGTAGAATGTAGGACGTACGTGATCCATAGGATGGACGGGTAGTCGTCGTCGGGCGGCATGGTGGTCAGTCGAGAAAAGACGTGTCACGGGTCACCCTGCTGATGCAGACGTATACGCTGCTAACGCGGTCTCCTTCTGCGCTGGTGTCCCATCTCTCGCAGCTGTCCAAATCTTATACGGACCACACTCTCCTCTTCACGCTCTCGCCCAATGTCGCCCCGACCGACCTCTCCGCGCTCGTCACCCGCCTAACCACATTCTCCCGCACAACCCTCGGCTGCCTCTCTGCTCCTCTACCTGGTCCTCCACGCATCGCTTGCTCCCTCGCACTCTTCCCGCCCTCCTGTGCTGTCCCCTTCCGCTCTACCCTTCCCGGCCGTGCTGCACCGCAAGTCGGGCGCTGGCACGCGTTCCGCAACAAGGACAAGGCCGAGGTACCTGACCCGCCGGAGGGCGAGTTCAGCTGGGCAGAGGTGTGGGACAGGAATGCAGGGGGAACTGCGCTACCGCCTGCGCTACATGGTCTAAAGTCGGTCCGGCCGTTAAGATCCTTCGTTTGCTGATTCTCGTTTAGCCCACAGGATGTGAGCGAGGTCCTGTACTTCACGGATCGCGCCCCTGAGGGTCTTGTGAATTCCCTCGCTGCGTTTCCGCGCGCGACCAAGGTGTGCGGCTACATTCTCGTAATGAAATAAATTTATGCTCCCTCACAGCTTGGTCTTATCGCTGCTTCTACACCATTCATTACAGGACGACCCGTGACGCTCTTCCACAACAACCACATCTACGACTCTGGCGCCCTGGGCATTGCACTAACCCAGGATCCCCGCGCAAGCGTACGGACTAAGTTCTTGGGTGCCGCCCCGCTCTCCCTGCCCATGACGGTCACTCGGTGCATTTAGATTGCTCTTATTCGACTACCAACATTAATCGTCCAACAGCTGCGAAGGAAACATGGTCAACACACTCGACAACACCAACCCCACACAGCTGCTCCTCACTGCGATCCGCAAAAGCGGCATGGACATGGACGCATCCGGATCCTTCAAAGACGACGAAACCTTCCTGCTCGGCACGGTCCGGAGTGGCGAGGTGCGGCATTTCCTCTCCCCCTTCAATCCGACCTAAGCGCCCGGAACAGCTACGGCAGATGTACAGCATCACGGCCGGGGATCCATCGCGGGGCAACATTTCGCTCGCATCACAGAATGCACCAGCGGAAGGCACGCAAGTCCAGGTATGTGCAGTTCTCATCGATTCTCTAACGGCGCCTGATTATCATCATCTTCGCAGTTCTTCCACCGCCCTAGATCCGCGAAACTCGAAGCGCCAGTAGCAAGATGGCACGAGGATGACATGAGAACCATCGAGTTCCTGACAAGCCCTGAGGCATCTTTAGACGCAATTAATACTGATGAGGGACATGTAGAGACATTGGAGGATAGATTTATTTCGGCAAGCGAGAACGGGTTTGTGTTGGGCGAGAGTGGGTGGAGATGCACGGTCGCAGGAGGTGTAGCTTCGCTAGAGTGGCCCAGCTGTACTTGATAGCTGTTGATAACGAATTGTGTGACGTGACATCACAGCCTTACTCATCGGCAACGACGTTGTGCAGCTTTGACCCAAACGACGACCAGCGATTATCGACGACGAGCTCTATACAGTACTTGTAACCTTCCTGCATTAACTTACAGCCACATAATGGGCCAGAACACATCGCGTCACCATCGCACTACAGCCCCGAGCTCGTCGTCTATTGCAGATCCTGCTCCTGCTCCCCCAGACCCCAGCGCTCAAGATTCAGAACCTACCCTTGTCTCTCCGCCACGCCGCTCCCGCCGTGAATCCGTGCGTAAGAGCATCCTAAACCTCGTCAAGCCGTCGTTGCGTGTCGACAGCCCCACCCGCGGCTCGCGAAAATCTTGGCGTAACTCTCGACGGTGGTCGAAAGCACCTTCGGAGCTTGCACCACCCGCAGAATCATCGCAGTCCGCAGGCTCATCGACGACGCTGCCATCGCCCGCCACCGAAAAGGGCAAAGGTGTTGAGCGAGACCCTGATACACTCCTCGCTGAGCAACAAGGGGAGAGCAGCGCTCGTCCGTCGACTTTGTCGTCCCTCGCGGATGTTTCAGAAAGCACAGTCGTTGATCTCGACGTGGCGGAGAATTTGGGCAGCGCCACCCAAACCCCGGACGAAGACGAGGTCGTGATCAGCCCCGACCCTCCACTGGAGGATACTCCAGCTGAACCGCAAGTGGAATTTACGCAAGAAGCACCTGCAGATGGCCCGGCGCCAGCTGTGCAACAGACACCTGTCCACCAGTTCCCACCGCCTGGCACACTCGTCGTCGTCCAGGGAGTTGTACATACTACAGATGTCCCACGCCCATCCGCTCCTTCCACCTCCCAACTAGAAATTCCTGACCCCGCACCTCGCTCCTCATCAACACCTCCAACAGCACACAACCGTCTCTCTTCCCTCCTCCAGTCCCGTCCTGCGAGCATGATTGGCTCGCGCCCCGCATCAACCATTGGCACCATCCCGCCTTCCACGATCCTTGACGCCACACCATCCTCCGAGGTCGAGCCCACCCAACCCCATACGACATCACGCACTGACCTGCCCAGTACCAATCTTTCCAATTCCAGCAACCCAAGCTCGCTCGCACAAGCGCCCGCAGCGAACGATCCTCCATCGGGCACAATCTCCTCCGGTAGCATCGATGTCCTAGGAACGCTTCTCAGGTATGTGCCATATCTTACCATCTCGACATCCAACTAACCCACACCACCAGCGTTGCCGCAGCAGCAACCGCTGCGTCCCTGCTTACCGGCACCTCCCAGCCCCTTCTCCTTCCCTCCAGCGTTGGTCCTTCTTATAACCCTGAACCCAACAATCCCCTTTTCCCGGGAACCGCCCTTTCAGAGCCCACAGCCTCACGCCCCACATCGCCAACACCCACCGCCGGGCTCGGCCTCGACGCACCCCGCGCCGAGCGGCTGCGCCAGGCCTGGGGCAGCATCCGCGAACGCCTTGGCCTGCGCCCCACCACGCCCTCCAGCCCCGCCGCCTCTGCCCCCGTTTCCACCTCGGACACAGACTCCACCTCTACGCCCCCCTCCGGCGACCCGCGCGAGCACCTCTTCGGGCAGATGGCGCGCGCGTTCAATCTCGGCCTCGGGCTCGCCAGCGAGTCTGCCTCTGCGCCTGCGCGGAGCGGGGACGGCGAACAAGCTGGTGCTGGCGTGGACGGACGGGCGGACGGGCAGCTGCCTGCGGAGGGCAGCTTTGAGCGGTTCCTGATCGACTTGCAGACGGATTTGCGCATTGCGCTGACAAGCACGAACGACCCACCAGCGTCTGAGGAGTTGGCTACAGAGTCGGCAAGTGCAGGTCCGCCGATTAGCTTTGCACCGCCCGATGCCGAGGATGGCAATGACGCGGTTGAGGATGACAATGATATGCCTCCACTAGGCGACATCACGGATTCTGATTCTGAGTTTGAGGATGCGCAGGAAGAAGAGGCCGAGGAAGGCGAAGCAGGCGTTCCTATCACCTCTGCGTTCTCACCGGATACCAGCCCCTCACGCACTCCTGATGAGCAACACCGTGCCACCAGCACTGAAGATGCCAGTATGCCAATCACGAGCGCCCAACCTCAAGATACAAGTACAACGCAGGGATCGATGCCAGAGGTCGACGCACAGGGACGAATCAACTGGTGGAGGCTCTACCGCTTCCCCCCAATCACTGTATCCCCGGCACAAGGCATTCCCGCAACCACCTCAGTTCCAGCTTCAATTCCTGCGGCATCCACCGCCCCGTCTCCCTTCCCACCATCTTCTCCCATCATGGACCCCACGCTCTCCGAGCTCCCATTTGCCCACACCGGCCCACCGTCGCCCCAGCCACCGTCATCCCAGCCGCGCGCATACACCGTCGTCCCCGTCATCGTCGTCGGCGTACAATCCGTCAACGCGACTTGGCAGCTGCAGCCTCCGACAGATGAGGACCTCGCTGGCGCTGCCGACGACGTCCCGGACACCATTCCTCTCGAGAGTGATGCCGCGACGCAGCGCGAAAATGGGAGGCGCGGGTGGCAGTCGCGTGCGGCAGAGGCGATCCGGAGCTTGCGCCCTGGGCGGAGGAACCGTAATGCTGGGCCGGCGAATGGGCCGGGGTCGAGGACGTTCTTGATCTATGTCATTGGAGGTTAGTGTCCCCGTGCACCTCTCGCTGTATTTCGATCAACTGATACTATCCTTTGTAGGGTACTACCCACCAAATCACAGCATTCTCAATGGAGGACCCGACACGCTTGCTTCTCTAGAAGCCCTTTTGTATGGTTTATATCTAGCCCAATTAGTACAAAGCTGACGTCGCTATCCTATAGGGAACTCGCGGACCTGCTTGGCCATACGAAGCCGCCGACCGCGTCAAAAGAAGACATCGAAAAGTCCGGGCTTGAAATCATCAAGTCAACGCAACTGGCGCAGTACGAGAAGGAGGAAAAGATCTCGTCCAACTGCATTGAACGGGTACGTCGTTCTCTCGAACTTTCTGCTCCCAAAAATAACGTACTTTATATCATCAGTGTCTTATTTGTTTGGACGATTACCAGCCAGAGGACGACATCCGAGTGATGAAGTGTCGTCATGCGTTCCACCAAAACTGCGTCGACAAGTGGCTAGAGACAGGCCGGAACAATTGTCCCGCATGTCGGTCAACGGTAATATCCACCAGCCATATCTTTCGTTGTGGATGGAACGCTGACCTCCATTCCCAGGGAGTTTCTGTAGATACGATGCCCGACGCCTAACAACGACCTACTCGATCGGTCTTCCATTCTTGTTGTCCTAGGGATACAAGTCCCATGTTTTTGTTAAGCACTCACCCTCCAAAGCCTCCGCCGTCCCTATTTAATGCCTGCTTTCCGATTTTGTCTTGCTCTTTTCATGTCCTTGATACGCGCATCCATCCATCCATCCATCCGTTCTTCCCACTCGTCTCTCATTCATATTCCAACATAGCCTTCGCGTCTCCATGCTGTAGTAAGTAAAGTAATACAAAACCTACCCTGTAGAATGGACTCAGGAAATACAATACGGTCCCTTCCCATTCGCACCACACAGAAGACGTTCTGTCAGTTGTTCATAAAGGGTATTATATTGGATTACAGTGTGATCTATACAGCTGTGATGCCAGCTTCCTTTAGTTTTGCGACGAGCTCGTCTACGTTCTTCACCTTTCCGCCGCCAACTCGCTGAGGAGGTTCTGCCACCTTCAGAGTCTCTAGCCGCGGCGTAAAGTCAATTCCGAGGTCTGCCGGAGTCAGTTTTTCCAAAGGCTTCTTTTTGGCCTTCATGATATTGGGCAGGGATGCGTATCGGGGCTCTGGAGCAGGATAATCAGTACACATCGATATAAGAGGATGTAAATAGACTACGCACCATTCAGTCTGGGTGGTCGCGGGGAGGCACTGTGAGCATTGTTGAGGAACATGCCGACTGAAAACCACTCACCGCAAGTCCGTCGTAATAATCAACGGCAACCGACACCTAATCTCTTCTCCTCCACCATCAATCTCCCTCACCACGACCGCCTCCTTCTTCTCCACATCGATATCGACCTTGCTCGCAAACGTTGCTTGGCCCCAGCCAAGCAAGCCTGCAAGCATCTGGCCGGTCATGCCTAGGTCGTCGTCGATGGCCTGCTTGCCAAGTATGACGAGGTCGACACCGCCCTTCTGGCGCTTGATAATCTCCTGCAGCGTCTTTGCCACAGCGAGCGGTTCGGGTGAAGGTGCGGACTCTGGGATCTCTACATGGATGCTAGAGTCGGCGCCCATAGCGAGGGCTGTCCGGAGTGTCTCGACGGACTTTGGGGGCCCAATGGTCACTGCTGTTATTGACTTGACGGCGTCCTTCATGCGCTCCCGGAGGCGGACAGCCTCTTCCACCGCTATAAACTAACATGAGCCCTTTGGAAGAGATGCGTGCAGCGGATGACGAACCAATTTCATCGAAAGGGTTCTGCAGAGTGGGAGGTCACCCTCCTAGCCTCAACAAGTAAACTTGAGAGACATACCATTGAATGCTTTACATTGAGGTCGATGCCGGTCTGCTGGGGGTTGACGCGGATCTTGACGGCGTAGTCAACAGCCCTGCGCGTCCACGCTCAGCACACGCTTGATACTACGGTCTCTGCACTATACACACCGTTTCACGGGAACCAGAATATTGAGTAGGCGGATTGCAGAGGGCCTCATCGTGGTTCGAGGTGAAGGACCCGAATGTTCGGAGCTCGGATGTGGATGCCTTGAGCCTCTTGGCAATTTCACATGTTCACGTCAACTCTTCGGACTTTGTGAAATACTGCATTGCATGTCAATTCTACCGAGAACATATCCTAACAATCTCGAGGCAACCAGGTCGGCGTATGCACATCCAGCGCCATGGGTGCCTCGCTGGTACGCCCTTCCTTCGCCGGCGTCCTCGACAATACGGCAGCCTGCTTTATTGCAGTCATTTCTCGATGCCCTCGTTCTGCTGACTGATGCCAGTGAGCCGACAGATTTGCAATCTCCGGGTGAAGAGGTAACACTCGAGGTGGGAAAGGTCGACCTCCTCCAAACCCCTCTGCAGGGCTCAGACGACCCAAGGAACGAATCCACTGCCCCACTGCGGCGAGAGAGACCCGAACCTCCCATGAACCTCCTTCCTAGATTCACACATTACGCCTCAGCTGTACCTTGACGGACGTCATGGTAAGTAATAAACATACCGTGATAATTCTACACAGCGCAGTATTGATCCCAAATGCAAGAAAATACGCAGCAGCGTGGTCCAGAGCCTGCATGGGAAGCGCTCGAGGAGTTACGATATCACTCTGGTTGCATAGTTTTCAGTCGACAGCAGTTCCAAAGATTAGAGACATCACTTACCGTATTGCCTCCGCCTTCGAATTCCTGGTGCGCTTCACCTTCGGCAGCATTAAAGCCAGTCGCCGTCTGCACCAGCGAATCAAACTACGCAAAAAGTCAGAACCTGTGCGCGGAATAGCAGGATAAGAAGCACTCCTCGGCGATCCCTCCAAGGGCCGTCAAAGCCCCACGCAGTCAAATTAGCACAGACAATTCCTGGACGCAGCCTCGCGAGTTCCTGAGTGCCAAATCCCTTCTGCTCAAGCCCGCCAGGCCGATATGCTTGTAGAAACACATCAGCTTCCGCCGCAAGGCCAGTGAGTGTGGCTCTATCAGCCGGGAGCATGAGGTCGAGCTGTGTCGTACGCTTTCCGAGGGAGGTCTCGATATCTAGGAATGGCAATGCCGGAAGGCTTAGAGAAGTCACAAGTAGAACGTCTGCCCCTTGAGCTGCGGGAGGCCTACAAATGAGTCCTGGATATCACTCGGAAATGCCATAGCTATTACCTGCCAGGGTCTTCCCAGCAATGGGCCCTGCGAGAACTCGACTGAGATCAAGCACCCGAATGCCTTCCAGGGGACGTTCCACGTCTCGCGAAATCTGTCGCTTTGGGGCGTCTCCAAGTCTGATCAGAGTGACGGGTGGCGTGCCTAACAAGGCTTTGCCTTGAGGATGCTCGTCCCACTCTTTAAACGACCGCAAGGCCGTTGCACACATACCCTTCGAGGCAGCTTCGGTCTCAAAATTGACGGCGTCCCAGCTCAGGAGTACCTTGATAACGTCCTCTCAGGTTGGGGCTGGAGAGTCTGGAATGTTGAGGATATTCAAGATGCCGCTTCGATGACTGCCCAATATTCAGAGCCCTGGTCGTCTGGAGATTAAGAGGTACTGACTGAGGAAAATTGGTATGCATCCTGACGCAACCATTATTTTTCGTCCTATACAA
Source organism: Lyophyllum semitale (assembly GCA_018851285.1). Taxonomy (NCBI): domain Eukaryota; kingdom Fungi; phylum Basidiomycota; class Agaricomycetes; order Agaricales; family Lyophyllaceae; genus Lyophyllum; species Lyophyllum semitale. Next base: position 3,215 of record JABCKH010000553.1, on the reverse strand, counting down.
CCCAGCGATATTATCCCATACCCCACCATCCGGGAGTCGTCCATCAACTGTGTACCACCCCTCGCTATCTTGCTCACGAATGTACCATCAGCTTCGCCCCTGGGTCCAATACAAACACTTCAAACTCACGGAAATGAATGATCGCATGCCTAACATCCACGGCCACGTCCTGCTCGACGCCAGTCCTAAGAGCATGAAAATGCGCAGACGAAAGACCTGCCAGTCCAATCGATGCCTATTTCATGACATACAGACTCAGGATGCGTGCAAAGAATAGGAGTCTGAAAGCACAGAGCAAACCTGGGCAGCTACACCTAGCCTGAAGGACGAGTTTATCGCAGAATCTGGGTCGCCGCTGAGACTGAGACGTAACAAAGCGACTTCTGGGAGTGCAAGAGACAGCCAGAGGTCTTTAGTAGCCTGCTTTGCTGCAGCCATGGGTGAGGGATGCCGGCGTCTGCCGGCGCAATCGGCTCGATTCTCAATTCCTCCTCTCCCCAAGCCATTGGATCTGGATCTATAACTCTCCACGCAGGTGTACAGCTCCCACGACTGGTTTTCTTTATCATTACAGCAGGTCCACCGAGTTTCACTATAGTAGCCTCAGTAGGCACTGTTCAAATAGGCCCCATTCATCATGCATCATGGTTGACCCCGTTGCCCCTACACCCCAGAATTCCACAAACGCCCAAATCCGACGTACGCTTACCCATCACCTTCAAAACCTATATTCCCAACTACTGACCTACGATTTCTCCGTGCCGACAATCAAATCCTCCCGCAGAATCTGCTTCTCATCGGTTCGTCTTCCGGTGACCATGAGGCTCTCTTCCCCTGGTTCCCAGATAGAGTAGGATCTGTAACGAGTACTTGATTGCCCTCAGGTCGAACTTATGAATCACACTTTCTTATCAGACGCCCCAAAGCCTCGTGGATGCCTTTGCACGTTCACCTTAAGCTCGGACGCTATGTCTTCAGAACTGAAGTCAGACTATGGTTTGACGGTGGTTATTTACATAAACCCTCAATATGTCTCTCGACAGGTGTTCCTTGCGTTCCCCAGTCGCTGTGCTGCTCTCTTTTGCTTCTCTTGGCGCTTCGGGCAAGCCACCAACGCAGGCGTACAGCTTCCAAGAAGCCGTCCGACATTCACGCGCACGGCTCGAGCTCCATCATGATTTGGACTCCGGCTACTGACTTTCTTACTGCTTTCGTCCGAGTTGACCAGCATCGGGGCCTGGGCAAGCATGGCATCCAAGTCCATTCTGACCCCCCGTACTCCCATTGGCAGCGTCCTGCGGACACTGGAGACCACAATATTCAGAGCCATCGGTCCCGTAGGACGTGGCCTTTTTGTTGTTGCCGCCGTTCCCCGATGCATCGCAAGGCTCAACTTATCCGCCACCGCCTCGAAAGCATGGAAGAAAATTAGCTAAATCCGACGTACCCATTTTGCTCACACGCCGAGCCATCTATATCACAAGTGCCTTTGAACCATGCGCCAGGGCATTATATTTATAAAGGGGCTCTCAGATCTGTCGTGTTCGTTCTTCGACACACGATGCATTTCTCGCCGTTGCTATTAATTTCTCTTGCGGGATCAGCTATCGGTCAAGACACGAGTCTTAGTGGTGTGAAAAGCGCCTTTAACGCTGCCAATGTAAATTCAACACCTCCCATCTCCCCGCGTCAAATTGATTCCCTTCACACAGATACCCTCTGATCTGAGCATCACTTTCAACCCTCATTTTCTTCTCGAGGTCACGCTTCCTCAACCTACGGGTCAACCCGTTATCCTCCATGCTGGCATTCAGCTCCCGAAGAACTGTTCGTATTGTTATATACAATCGTCCACAAACACTTACATTTTGCATTCTCTATCCTCCAGCTACCGTAGGCCCTCCTTCGCTCAGTGTCGTAGGTGACACGGGGACTGGGCCCTTCGTCATTGCAGTGGTCGATCCAGACGCACCGACACCCGAAGCACCCACTGTCGCCCAAATTCGTCACCTCCTTGCACCCAACTTTTTTGCACGCAACCCGACCGCCACTGCAGAGCATCGCAACCCGATTGCTATTGCACACCACCGCCACCCGACCGCGATTATACACGATCTTGTCAACACGACTGCTGCGATTACACCCTTCCGTCAGCCGAGCCCTCCCGGCGGTACTCATCGGTGCGTCCAGCTGCATGCCTGTGTCGCCAGTACTAACGTTTGGCTTCAATTTCAGTTATATATTCCTTCTGTACAGACAACCTGCGGGATTCAATAACCAGACGCTCGTAAACTCGACAACACCCATCCTGCTCTTTAACATCAGCTCGTTTGCTGCAGCCACGGGGCTTGGAGCACCTATCGCAGGAACATTCATGCTCGTTGCACCTGACCCACCCGCAGTGTAGATGTTGCTGAATGTATGAATGTAAAAAGGACAATCAAACTTTCGTTACACACATGACACTGGGGTCAAAGAGATACCGAGAATTAAACCAACTGCGTGTCCCAAAACATCCCGGAGCATGATAGCGAGCCTCCGCGGGAAGTGCCAGCGTGCACCCTCCTACCACCGATACAAAATGAGACAGCACGAGAGAACCTGCGTGAACAATGCATCAGAAGTGAAAGGGGCGGAAAGGAGCGGAAAGGCGTACAGGCCGAACAGATACATAGAAAAAATTGCAGGGTATTCAGACTTATGGCAAGGTGGACCCTCTGCCGACTAGCATCATTATAACCTGCAATATGTATGAGAACTTGGAAGGGGTGTAGATGCGCTGGGTAGTCTCCGAAAAGCAATTCTTCAGAGGTACACTGCCGTGAGCGCGCGAAGAACAGGGCAAAAGATCGAAGAGGACCCCTGCTTACTCTATAAGAGGTCTCATCCCTGGATCCCCGAAAATGGGCACTTTTTCGAAGTGATGTCTCCCATTTCCATTTCGGCCACGCCGAAATGCCTCCAAACTGAGCCCCGCTCCTTCACCGCCACCCAGGCTATACCGTCACGAACGAGGCGTCACCTTGCGGTCACCGGTAACGTTACCAGCGGTAACGGCCAGTTCACGATACACTCTATGTATCAAAGTACCTGTAACGAGAGTAAAAGCCTGATACATTGTGAATAGACTCGCAAGCCGTCCCGTACGCAGCGTGTCTCTGTTTATACCGCAAACAAAGACAAAGGGAAGACACACTGCGTAGGGACTGGGAGTA